>PITA01002472.1:0-160453 GCA_004023965.1 Spilogale gracilis
GTTCCACAAAGCCTATTTTCGCCTGGTTAATATTATCATGATAGTGCTACTCCTCTAAGTGGAAACAAAAACCTTATAAAAATGGATAAACAAGAACCCACCATAGTCTTTAAAATACATCTCTTAAAAGAATGTGTTTAATTACTTTAAGTAATAAGAAAAATGCAAATCTCAGTATAGTGTGCTTTTAAACATGACAGAAATCATAGTCTCTTAATCCTGCCAGATTTATAAAAATGAAGAGAATCTAATAATTAAGTGGGTGACTGGAGGAGAGATGAATCTGGTTTCTTTGCTATTTAAAAAAGTACACAAGCCCCAGGCATGTTAATTTTTGACAAATAGACCATAAACCATGACAGAGGATTATCACAGGAGACCTGCAGTTCATTTTGCATGAATTTCCAGATGGAACTCCCTCCACACTCTTCAAAAAATATTAATTTAGATTGGGGCATGAGTGATCATCTTTTTAAACTTTTATTCAAGTAAACAACCCTCCGTTTCCTATAAAAACTCAAATTGATGTATTCTTATTTAACATCTGGTGTCTCTCTCCTCCATTTTAAAGTTGATTTCAATTCAGGAAACATGAAAAGACCACTCATGGGTCTCCATTCCCTTCCATTCGGTATGCATTTTTGAGCCTTTAAGAAGTCATAGCATTTTGAGATTCTCACAGGTTGTTATTTTGTATATTTAGTCCAAGAGAGAAGAGATTGCCCTATTTTTTAAAATTATTCTTGAGTGAAGGGATAAAGATCAGGCTTATTAATGTTTTCTTATCTTACACCATTATGTGGGTGTGAGTGTGTGGGTGTGGGGGTGTGTGTGTGTGTGTATTTCTACCTTACACATACCAGTGTGTAATAATACTCCCCCACTAGACATCCCCTGTAATGGAATAGTTTAATTTCAGACTGGAAAATATGCTGGTACTCACTTGCTATCTAATACATACACGAGAGTAAAATTACCAAGCTAATTTTTACTACTGAGTTAAAAGGATGAAAATGAGCAATGTAGCATAGTATATTTTGTCAGGAGCAAGGAAAAACATTTTTACTTTCCTAAGAACTGTGATACAGGTTTACAGTCTGATTACAGAGTTAGCATTTTTTTCTTTGGCTTAAGATGGAGGTAATAACATTGTTCTGCCTTTCCCGAACGTTGCTGGGAGTTGACCCATTACATAGTGCTTTCACTTACATTGGAAATACAGAGCCATGACTACATGCCATGGGTGTTTCCTAGTGGCCTCATTGTTCCTTACCAGGGTAAATCTCAGAATATATTTCAACAAGTAAATTGCTAGAACAGACTTGTCTGCTGAGTTCCGGTCATTAGACACTTGTTGAGCACCTGGCATAGTTCAGCTTGTTCTAGTTTCAACCAGAATATAAAAGGTATCACTCCAGGTGACTGTTAGAACTAAACAAATAAGTCTTCTTCCTCTTCATACAATTATTTAGCCAGGTTGCTATTGGGACTTTCCACTTTTTCTTTGTTGTATGCAGTATTAATCTTAAGTTTTTGTGAGTAGTGTTGAAATGTTTTCTTTTTGCAAAATTTTTCGTATTCTGTGTTCCCATCAGATGTTTTTCTCTTTTTTCTTTTTCAGTTAGTTTAACAGTGAGAAATTTCCACCCACAAAAATAGATAGATAGATAGATAGATAGATAGATAGATAGATAGATAAATCACTCTTCAGGAAAGCCTTGTTGCTTTGGCTAAAATGTAGTCTGTCTTCCGATAACATTTTATTGGTAACTTCTGCAAAGAAAAGAACATTGTTAGCAGGATCCAAATTGCACTTATGTGATGGCTTTCTTGAAAAAAAAAAAAGGCATGCTCTCTCTTAAGTACAGTATATAGTATATATAATAACTTCTGATGTGCAGTTGTCACAGTAATGAAAATGCAATGGTCTTTTGTGTTCTATTTGAGTAAATAGATACAGAGAACTTGGGGAACTGAGACATAAATTATTTCTGGTCCATGGCTGCACATTCTTGTTCAAACATCTTTTAGTTGGGTGTTTTCCAGAGTAAGCAAATGTAATTTATGTTTCAAAACTAATAAGAACCTGTCTTTCCTTGGAATTGTTCATTCATGTGAAATACATTCATTGATACCTGAGGGAAAGGAGAGTTAATGAATCACAAAACAAAATGATGATGGGGGAAATCATGCCCACATTCTTTCCAGAGACTAGTTTCTGATAATTGCTATTAAATGGACTGAATAATCCTTTTAAAAATCATACCCCCACCTTTCTTTTTTTTTTTTATTTTTACTTTTAAAAATCAGAGGTGTTTAAAATATAAAGTAGAGCGTGGGTTTTTAAGTCTTCAATAAGTAGCCAAATAAAATACAACCTGTGTCCATTTAATTGATAGATATCTTTAGAAACATGTTTTTATAATTATTTTCTTCTTAAATCTTTAACATCTTTATTTGTTTAAAAATATTTTTAAAGAACATACGACTTAATTGTTCCCATTCCTTATATCTGGTATATTTATAAATATTTTATTTTGCTTCTTTTTTAAAAAACAAACTCGATTCAATTGTACTCCAATCATGGTCACAGAAATGACAGGTAAATTTTACTCAAATTTTAACATTGTAGTATTTCTGTGATTTGTCCACTTGAATTTCTCCATTTTGTCTTTGTGGACCATTTGCATTTATTGGAGGCAACATCCATGGTAGCCTGTGATTATATTTTCCCTTGACTGCAATTTAGTTTCAAATGTCGGTTTTTTTTACATGAACATGTCACAACATTTCTCAAATTCAAGTCTAGTGCTGTTGAATCCCCTGACTTCAGCTGTGAATGTGTCTGTGGTAAATTTGGCCCCTTCTTATCTCTCACATGGTAAAGTAGTATAGTCATAAATTATAAGAAGTCCACGAAGGATACTCCATCTAAAGAATTCAGTATAGGCCTTTAAAATGTGTGTTTCCTTTTCCCATGGCAAAGGCGCATCTATTTGTTTTCACAGGGACATTTGATTCTGAAGTCACAGTCTTATTTGAAATAGAATGAATAATAAAGTAATGACTCTGGAATGCCCAAGACTTCAGAAAGTTTGCTTTCTGGTCTCTGTAATAGTATTCAGTCATCTGAGACCCTTGTGAAGACTCTAACTCATAACCAGAATCCACCCCCCCACACACAAGCTACCCTTTGACCATTTGGAGACAAAGTCTCTCTCTTCAGGGAGTCCTGACAGTTTTGCCTCTGTGACTGGGGAGACTCTTATACCCTTTGCATTAGATTCGGTCACTAGAAGAGAATTTTCTTTCTGCCCCTGCTGTCCCAGGACAAAGCTGGGCTGCCTACTCCCAACTCTGCAGGGGGCTTTTTTTGCAACACTTAATGAAGCCAAGTCATGTCAGAAGATAGTGAGTCTTAGAGATTCTGACTGTAAGGTCAATCACCTCTGTAGTGTGAAAGTTTTTTGTTACTTAAGACTTGAACCAGCCCTGAGCCCCACTAATGCTCTCCCTGGGTGTGATGAGGATGATTGCCTTGAAAATAAGTGGAGAGTCTTTAGGCTGTAATCAAAGCTCCTCCAGGCTCTTGTACCTTGAATTCAGGCCCTTCCAGAGACCCATGGCCTCAGTTATCAGCTTCCAGATACAAGTATTTTTCCTCCTCCCTTTCTGTTTTTATTCATTTGAATCTGCTGAGTCTGACCATCATAATTATCCCCAGTATTCATTTTGTCAAAGTGTGTTAGTGAGAGATCAATAATATGGATCAGCCCCTTCACTTTCTACTTGTTTGTGTATATTGATTCAGTTTAAATAAAAGTCAACCTGCTGCATAATGTTTGTTTACTCTGGCCCTTGCTGAACATTTCCACATCTTCACTGACCATATCTGTATCATTTGTTTGACTAAAAATACTCGGGTTCCCTGGGGTTCCTGCGTGACAGTGCTCCAGCATTGGCCAAAGCTAATCTCCCTCCCTCACTAGGACTGATGGACGCCGCTGGTCCTTGGCTTCTCTCCCCTCCTCTGGCTATGGGACGAACACGCCCAGCTCCACAGTCTCTGTAAGTACCTCACTGTTCTCCTCTCCCTCACAACCACATGACTGTCTGGCACTGCACATGTTTTCTCTGGGTGTTTCCTGGTAGGAAGGAGGAGACAAATTCAGCATGTCTATCACTCTGAATAGGTTCCTCATCACATGAGGAGCTGACAAATGTAAAAAGGACATACTCTTGGCTGCAAGCTTTTAAACTGTGGTGTGTAAATCGAGTTAAGTCCCAGGATCACAAGTTTGGAGGAGATTGGGAGCTTTCGTTTTAATACCATTTGGTGTAGTTCAGGAGGAAGGGGGAAATGCAATCTGGTTTTATTGCTTTGGTTCCACACCAGTGATATCAGTACTGAAAACGCCATTAAACTTTGATGGCCTAAGTCTTTTTTTTTTCTCCTCATGTGGCTTAGATGCAGGAATGTTTTGTTTTTTGTTGTTGTTGTTGTTTTGTTTCTTTATTTTTCTCCTTCAAAGAAAAAAAAAGTGGCGAGCCTTAAAATCTGTACCTCTTAGGTAAGAAATTTTTTTAAGAAAAGATTAGAAGGATTTTGTGGTAAGTTAAGACAAAGAGACATAATGAAGCCATGGAAACAGAATAGAGAAAGAAGGATGCTCTTGCCCCAAACTATAACATTTCAGCAAGAGCTCTAGCAACAAATGGAAACAATTCAATAAGTTAGATAGATGCTTTCTCAGTTTAAATTAGTAGTGTTGTGGGATATCTGTCTCTGCAGAGCTTCTGAAGCTGGAGGTCATTTAGAAAGACCAGATCTGTTGTAGGTGTTCAATGCGTACCTAATGGAATGGTCCGAATGCCCTTGGACAAGCAGGGATGTGGACCTGATGATTTTAGATTTCCTTCTGGCCCATTTCCATCTTCATTTTGCAGAAGTCTGTGGTTTATTGTGTAGGGTAATTCATCCACTGTTTTCATGGGGTGGTGCTGCTGGTTTTTTACAGGCCCCAGCACTGTGCTAAGCATGTACATTCAGCCACTTAACAGTACTTGTATTGGAAAGACACTACAGTTGGGGGGGCCTGGATGGCCCAGTAGGTTAAGCATCCAACTCTTAACTTTGGCTCAGGTCATGATCTCAGGATCTCAGGATTGTGGGATTAAGCCCCGCTTCAGGCTCCTCACTTAGCAGGGAGTGTGCTGGGGATTCTCTCCTTATCCCACTAGCTCTCTCACTGCTATTTCTCTTTCTCTCTCTTGCTCTTTCAAATAAATACATTAAAAAAAAAAACAAAGGACACTACAATTAAGTTTATGAACTCACTGGTGTCACTGCTGCCTGATAGTCTGTGTTTCCAGAACTCCAGATGCAATATAATGTGAGTTTTCTGGAACACTTTAATACTGGCTTGCTAAAATTCGTTGGATTATTTTTATAATCTCCCTGGTATTTTATTGAGGAGAGGTAATTTATTTTCCTGTCCTCTGTTCCATGTAGTTGTGGTATGTGAATTTATTGTCCAGTTTGATAATTTTGGTGAAACCTCCTGACAGTCTTGAGTCATTTCAGTGACACAGAAGCCTCGCACCCGGAGAGGATGCTTCAAACTCATGGATGGTTTTAGTGGATAAGACATGTTAAAAAACAGTGAAACCACCCTAGGCTGCTGGGTCCAGAACCATCACTGGTCATGGTTGATTTTAGATGCTGAATATGTGGGTAACTCCAGTGTGAAAATGAATGCTAAAACAGACCAAAAAGAAAAGCAAGGGTAACATTCTGAAATTTAAGTACTGTTCTTCTATAGACTTTCAGAGAAGTCTCTTGTCTCCAGATTCTTGTTCATTTCAGCCCCATGACCTTGCTTTGCCCTTTAGAAAAGTTTTAGTGTCATCTGGATACAGTAATTTGACTCTTGCAAGAAAAATAGGGGAGAATGCAAGATCTTTCCATCTGTAGTAAATGATTGACCATTTAAAAAAGCCAATCTCTTCAAAAAGAGTGAGTTACATAGAATCAGACCTCATTTGGTACAAATAATTTTAAAAGCCAGTTAGAGAAATATTTATTATGTGCTAGACATTAGCCTGACTACTTCTAGTGCAATGTAGTCTAATTTAATCCCAGCAACACACCGTGTCATGCAATTGCTACCATTCTCTTCCTTTTATTTATCAGAAATGTAAGACACAGAGAATGCACTGAGGGGCTTTGATCAAGCCCCTCCTTTCTCAAAGAAAACAGTAAAGTCTAGACTCTGGGCTCTTGGCTCTTTTTAAGGAATTTACATGATATTCCTTGAAATAAATATTTTAATTAATAAACATGACCTGGCCATCAGTCACAATGGAATTATCACCATCCTTGACTTCCGTATGCACCTAAGGAAGAAGCCACCTGAGACCGTATTTAGTCACGTAACACATATTTGCTGTGTTTCTGACCAACAGCTGCTGACCAGAGGTAAAATAGCTTTTAGATTTTCTCTTAAGTGTTTATTAAAGAAGGTGGTACATATAATTGTTGGCCTCATGTTCCTAGTTTTTCCTTCAAAGTCAAATTTTCTTTTAAGATTTTATTTATTTATTTGAAGGGGGTTGTGGAGAAGGAGAGCACAAGCAGGCAGAGTGGCAGGCAGAAGCAGGCTCCCCAAGGAGCAAGGAGCCCAACATAGGGCTCAATCCCAGGACCCTGGGATCATGACCTGAGCTGAAGGCAGACGCTTAACCCACTGAGCCATCCAGGTGCCCCTAAAATTTTAGCTTTCAAGATTTCTTTGTGCCAAGAGATGCAGGAAAATGTTAAGTATGTGAAGTGTAAGTGCTCCACACTTATGAAATTCAGTTAATCTGTTCTCCCTATTGGTTGTTGATAAAAATAATGAATGAAAATTTGAAAAGCTATTTTTCATATCCCTCAGTGTTTTGGGGTTCTTGTCCTTTACAGAGTGAGGCAAAATTCGCCCAAAACTGCTTAGTAGTTATATTTTCTTCTTTTCTTTCTTTTTAAAAAATATTTTATTTACTTTTTAAATAAAAAATAATTTTATATAAATTTTATGTTTATGTATTTACATATAAATATATAAAAATTTTATAACTATGTCTATATTATAAATATAAAATTATGAAATATATAATTACTTATAATTATATATAATATAATCATCACTATATATGATATATAATTACATATAAAAATATCTAGAAATAAATAATATATATAATATACTGATATATAAATATGTAATATATACTAATATAAATATGTAATATATAAATATATAGGTATATAAAATATAATAATAGATAATATAATTATAAAATTATAAAATATAAGATAATATAAATTTTAAATAAAAATAAAACTTCTTTATAAAAATTATATATAATATAATCATAACTATATATGATATATAATTACATATAAAAATATCTAGAAATAAATAATATATATAATATACTGATATATAAATATGTAATATATACTAATATAAATATGTACTATATAAATATATAAGTATATAATAGATAATAATAGATAATATAATTATAAAATTATAAAATATAAAAATATAAGATATATAAATTTTAAATAAAAATAAAACTTCTTTATAAAAATTTTTTGAAATAAAAAAATTTTTTAAACTTTTAATTTTTTTAAGTATTTTATTTTTAAGTAATCACTGCTATGAATGTGGAGCTAGAACTCATGACCCTAAAATCAAGAGTCACAGGCTCCACTGACTAAGACAGCCAGGCTCCCCTCATTTTCTTCTTTTCTAAATCTTATCTGAAGCACTCTCAGATTTTTGTTTTGTGGGTTAACTGTTAGTCATTTAGCCAATCCGAAGTGCCTTTTAGTTATTTTTTAAAAGGAAACATACAGAACCAAACATTACAGACACTTTGAAAGTACAACTTAAATTTGATAGGTAATTGTGTTCTTAGCTGAATTCTAGCACTACTTCTGCTGAAATGTAAGCTTCACATCTTTATCCTTTGGATATATGGCAACTGTAAAACTGGCAAGTGTTAAAAATGCTATATTCTGACATTGAAAAGACTTGGTCATAGGAAGTTAATAGGTCCTTCCAGAAAATATTTAGTTTTCCATCTTCTTTCAACACCAAATTTTGCCATTAAAATTAATCTATGGGGAACTTTTCCAGGATAATATTGCAGTCATAATTCTTAATTTTAAAATAAGTGATATGGAACTACAGCCGGAGGAGGACATTCCCCATGTTTCTTAACAGATTAATTATTTTCTGCTGAGGGAATGGAAATAAGAATATAAATACCTGTAATTATGTGAGGTATGACTACAAAATGTGATACTACATTTAATAATAACAAGTAGGAAATTATGGTATCATGTGAGCATTGTCTGTTGCAAAACAGTTATCTGGAGATACTAAGTTATATCATTATTCAGAACGGTTTTGGGGAAGTTTTGTACAGTTTTTTTTTTATGCAACTCTCTACTCTTTGAATATGAATTTGATTTATGATGCTATCAAAAGCCATGTGCAGACCAGTTGGGTGATGAGACCTGACACCACATGTAGAGAATATGCTAGAAGTATAAAGTAATCAGACACAGTTTATTGGGAAACGCCCAAACAAATTTACTGAAGTTCTCCTCAGAGAGGGACTCCCAAGGTACTTTGACCAGTAGAAGTGACTATGCAATCTGATGTGCGGTCTTGGGGCAAGACTGCACCTCCGCTGTCCTGCAGCTCTCACTGGCTTTAAAAGTTCTCTACTGAGTGAGTCCCTGATCTCTACTAAAACCTAACCTTGGATTTTTTAATTGTCCAATATCATCTCCCTTTTGGGACCCTTTTTGGTACCTTTTGAATCCCTGGGGCCATTTTGCGAGCTGATAGTTGTCCCCAGTGCCATGAACCCATCCTTTGTCACTTGAATAGGGTATCACCCTCCTCCCATTTGTACCTTGCCTCTTGAAACTGAGATGAAAGAGGCTTTCTCTCCAGAGGAGCTCCTTGCCTCCTCACTTCTGTAGTAGTGTTAAGGTTAGAACGCTTAACACCACTGCGTCATTCCTTTTGCCATATTCCCCATCAGTAAACCTGAGGCACATTTCCTTATGCAGTTCCATTCTGTGGCTGCTAATATGGTAGAACCACAGAATTTTCCCCTCGGGGAACACTTGCTAATGTTTTGTTACGTTTGCTAGGGCTATTTTTAAAATAAATAGTTATTTTGTTTAATAAATGTTAAAGAGACAAGTAAAGTGCTGCCCACCGCCCCCTCCAGTCCCTTTCTACCCCTTCCCTCCGCAGAGGGAACCTACCCTCCTGAGGTCTTTTGGTGTCATTTCCATGCCACTGTGGGCCCATGATACTTTATGTGAAACTCTAGAGTCTGGTGTGGTTGGGAATTAATTTTCATATTTTAGTAAGTTACCAGGATCCCTGTACTGTACACAACAGCCGAGCAGCACCTGGTCCAGCAGCTCATAATCAAATATATTAATATTTCTACAGCAGCCTGAATCAACACTTTCACTAAGTGGATTGAATACATATTTTAAATAGCTTCCCTCAGCTCAGTTCATGCTGGGCCATCAAAAGGGATTACTGTAAACTTATGAATAAACTTCGGGGTTTTAGGGTTTTGCAGTGTTGGATACAGAACTGTGGACATTGATTTTCCTCTGAGATCTATGTACAGATTCTTACTTCTGTTTTTTTAATTAGCTAATTTCCTTATCCTCCCATTGATCATCTTGATCACTGCTTCTCTCCTGCTTATTAGTGATTTTATTATTCTTTTCCTGATTGCTTGAGTTGACTTAGTTTGTGCTTTTTTTTTTTTTCCCCAGCGAAAAGTGTTTAAGACTGCTTGTACTTTGAATAGAGATTTGGTTTATCTCATAAGTCTTTCCAGTAGCGTTTTCATTTTTATGGCTAATAAAGCAATCTCATTACATTATAAAAATTCCTCTTTGTCTCAGTATGGACTTATAAGATGTTTTATAATTTCAAGGTATGAGGGTATTTTGAAGCTTTACTCATTAATTTCTAGTGTTACAACATTGTGATGCTTTAGTGTTTATGAAGTGCATTTATTAAAATAACAGCTTTAAAAAAACCTTGTTAAAACTGAGTTTTCAGGTAAGTGTTAACTTTACAAATATGCTTATTCTAATCATGTTTCTCTTGCTCAAAAAGTTTTCAGTCTCTTTTGTCGGAATTGCTTATAGAGTTTACCTCCCAGTAAAAACAAAAAGGTCTCTATGCTTTAGAGTTCTGTTTCTCAGGTTGATTAAAAACAGTGTTATTCACTTTTTCTCCATTACCTTGCTATAAGTATTAAGTGACGGTTTTCAAAAAGCACCACTGAAGCTGCTTTAAAAAATGAGAGAGTGTTAGCCAAAGGAAAAAAGGGGAAAGTTTTCAAATTTTTAGAACAATGACATTAGTGAGAAAAGTATCTTCATCTCTTCCCCTTTTTATCCAAGGTACATATTGATGTACCCTGAGGACAGTATGCTTTGTAAAGGAAGGTCTCATCTTATTTATGATCACACATCATAAAATTCACTTTATGATACTCACCTGAAAGCCACAGTGTTTGATTGTGAGCAGTGGTCCAAGCGAGGGTACCATACTCAGTTGAGAACTAATCTGTCATTTCATGCACCTAGATTGTCTAGGTGCCCCCTTTTTGCCTTGGCTTTGAGTAAGTCCTCCCCATTTTCAGAGCCTGGGTTTTCTACAAGAGAGGAAACTATCTTTTGGGAGATGGTCTTATAGACAAATGAGATGAAATATGGAAGGCATTTTGACCTCACAGAGAAAGCAGCAATGGTATACATTGAGACACTAATTATCATAATTATAACATGAAAAGGAAACAATATGAAATGGTGATGTCACCCAGGTTCACTGCTCTGATTGCGAATTCACTTGAAGTTTTTCTTTCTCAGATGGTTCCCTAACCTCCCTGTGGTTTGTTGTAGTCCTCCTCTTCCTCCCAGGAGAAGCTGCATCAGTTACCGTACCAACCAACGCCAGATGAATTGCACTTCCTGTCGAAACATTTTTGTACTACAGAGAGCATTGCTGCGGAAAACAGGTGCAGGAACACACCTATGCGCCCCCGTTCCCGAAGTCTGAGGTAGGTAGACCCGATTGAAAAATGTTACATGATTAGATTATCTCTTGTATTTACCATTTTGAGAGAAGACATTTGGTCCTCTAATTCATCTCTGTGTTAATTGATTTGTACACTACCCCAAATACAGTGTGATTTTTTTCCAATCTCTACATATTGGTAATACCACTGAAAGGCATCTTACTGTTTTTCTTTTAATTTCTCTCAATTAGTTAATTGGGGTCTTAGCAATAATCATGATGGACTAAAGGGACCTCCTGTAAAACCTTCTTGGATTGAAAATGTCAAGTCAATCCAGTTGTGGTGCAGGAGCACTTAGTGTTCTTATTTTAAGATGAGTAAGCTTGGCCTAAAAGGAAGGACAGCAGAAATAAAAGGATGTTCGTTCATTCAGATTCCATATTACAAAAGTTGACCCATATTTTTCATCTTTCTTTGCTTCATGAGTTATACTTTTTCCAAGCTTATGAATAAATTGTTAGGAGTGTGTGTCCCTTCAATTTTGTCATTGAGTAGGGCCAGATATATATATATATTTAGAGAGAGAGAGAGAGGTTGATTTGTCTTACAGGTTTTTGGTTTTATGGGTGTTTTATTTTGTTTTTAGGACGTAGACTAACAGATTCGTGTTCGGGATGTTGATGAGAGAGTGCTCAGGATTTATCCTGTGTAAGGAAGGCAAGCAAGCCAACTTGGGCAGAAAGAAAGTCAGCTGCCACACAGCGGACTCCACAGGAAGCTCTGGGGATGGATGAGCCATCAGAGTCGTGCCTCTCTGCCAAATGGCTCTTTTTAGCCCTAGTCACTGAGTGTGGTGCCCTGGGAAGGACCTGGCCTGGGTGAAGTGACTGCAGCTGAGGCCGTCTTTGAAGGGACAGCCCCTGGGGTAGCGGGTCCTTCTCTGCAGGATGATCAAGGCAACCCATCTTCACAGTATGAAATATTGATGCAGTAGAATTGGTGTACTTTCCTGTTGAAGATTTTACATAAGAATAGTTTGTCACGTGTTCAGTAGAATATCAAAGTTTACTGCGGAGGGTTTTCCTCTTCGTGCCTTTTTTTTTCAGACTCTATGCCCAGCATGGGGCTCACAGGAGCAAGTCTCATGCTCTAATGACTGAGCCAGCCAGGTGCCCCTCTCTTTGTACTTTTTATTTACTATAATAAACTGATAGTAAATGTAGCCACATGGAATGATCTGGCAATGTGTTGCTATTTTGAGTTAGGAATAAAAGGTGAATTTTATGAATTCTTTTAAGGGCACTGTATTTTACCACATGGTGCCCATTTTGTGGTTTTATGGAAGGAGTTGCTTGGCTATTTGGTACAGGCTGTATTCTCCCAGAAATGTAAGCCTTGTCATCACTGAGATTGCACAACTGTAACATTGGGAAGAAACATGAATCTGCTATGGAAAGAAAGAAGAGCACACAGCAGTTCCATGCGTCTGTTTCATATTGTACGGAACGCTGACTTGAGTGCCCCAAATAGATCTTCACGAGGCTAGAAAATGGATTTCAGTGGCAACACCTGGGCCGTGGAAGACTCTCAGACCTCTTCAGTGGCACGTGGAAGAGCGCAGGTGTAGGATAAAAGTGTGAAATTATACTGTTCAGTGTGTCCTCGATGTTGCTGTTTAGAACGATCCTATTTTGTTTTATATTGCAATTCATTAATTGGTTTCCAGAACTACAGAAATGCATTCTACATTCAGAATATAATCTCAATTTAAGAACGCTTCTGAACTCGTTTTGTATTGTAGCTCTCATTATTTCAAGGCATTCCATTTCTATGGCTTCCTTTTTGAATCCTATTCAGGGTGTCACTGTTTGTGGGTATTTATGTATGTACTAATGACTGATTTTGTAGTTTATTACCTAATATACTTTTCTTGCAAAGGTTGTATAGTACTTTTGATCCAACCAATTGTTTATAAATAAAAAGCTTATTTTCATTTCATGCTGAGGCAAGTTTCAAAGAGTAATTTGCTTTGCTTGCAGCCCTGGACGTTCTCCAGCCTGCTGTGACCATGAAATAATTATGATGAACCATGTCTACAAGGAAAGGTTCCCAAAGGTAATGAACTAAATTGAAGATGCCTAGCATCTAAACAAACAGGCAGCATGGGTATAGCATCTATAAGGTGGTTCGGTATGGGAAGGCATGGGCCACTCCGACAGTAATGAGTTAGATAGTGTAAAACAGCACCACAGCTTATAAGAAAGGTAAAAATCACTGAACGATTTTTTTTTTTTTTAAGCGGCTGAGGACTAGCCACACTCTCTGTGTGCTAAACTCCCTCTAAGGCAATTGCCCGACCCACTGGGTGGCCCTGGTGAGATGCCACAGGGAGAGAGGGAGCCTCTGCTCTCATGTGCTCCTCTGCCCCTGGTCTGGACCTGCTGCTGTAGCATCAGGCAGCAGCCCTTTTGTTTCCTTAGAAGCCTGGAGAGTGGGATGTGATGAAAGTCTTTTTTTTTTTTAAAACAAAACAAAACCCCCAAACCCTCATAATCTTCAGCAATTATATGTTTAACCCTATGAATTTAGAAGGGAAGGTACAGTTGCAATATCACCCAGTAGACAGGCAAAGGGAATCTACACTGAGCCCAAAAGGACTTGCTGAGAGGTGCTGACGGATGGCCCGGCTGCCAGAACCTGCTGTTAGATGCTTCCCGTTCTCCGGCTTGCACGGCCTTTCCCTTAGTGCTGCTGCACACTCAGGAGAAGACAGTCTTTCCATTGTGTTCCTGTTCCTCCCCATCTACTTGTGTAGCCCTAGGCAAGAAAACAAAAGGCTATCTCTGGTTTCATAAGTTACAAGTAGAGCACTTATTATTTGTAATGAACCCAACATCGATGGCATTGATTAAAGCCGTCTTAGCTATTAATTACATGTCCCTTGCTCACCAGGGAAATAGGTCCTGACCCCACATAGTCAATGCTCCTTGGGATTTTAGAGAGGAGCAAGAGGCAGAGGACAGCCCCCTGCATAGACAACTAATACACTGATATACAGAGGATACTGATTAGGCACTAGGGCATCTCAGAGAATGAAATCAAAGTTGCAGAGGAAATTTTTGATATATGTACCGAAGGAATCTCCTCAGCCTTTTTGCGCAAGATGTAGCTTTTTGAGAGAAGGGTGAGGATGTTCCTGGTGCATTTAAACCTGCTGAACCAAATGACCCTTGGCCTGCCCTGTGGAATTCTGGCAACAGTCCTGAGTTTTGAATAAGTAAAAATTTAGCTGGTTATTATTGAGCATCCATCGGAAAGAAAGAGCCCAAGATTTAAAATGAAAGTATAGCAATGCACAGTATTATTTGGCTTATTTGAAGAAGCAGAAATAGACCATTTTATATTTGATAGGATAGAAAAAAAATCATCATCACCCTGGGATAGTCAGTTTCCCTTGTATACCTCAAATCTTTCTTCCATGTGATAAGGCTGCTGTTGCTGCTTTAAAAAAAAAAAAAGACTTTGAATGAGCACTGGGTACTGTATGCAACTGATGAATCACTGAATTCTGCCTCTGAAACTAACATAGTATATGTTAATTAAATTTATATAAAATAATTTTTTAAAGAACACTTTTTAGAGCATTTTTAGGTTCACAGCAAAATTGAACTGAAAGTACCAAGAATTCCCATATACCCCCAACCATACCCCCCAGCATCTCCTCACATACATACCAGCACACCCACCCACGCACCGTCCATCGATGAACCTTGCTTGACACAATATAATCACCCAAAGTCCATAGTTAACTTTTAAGGTTCACTCCTGGCAGTGTACATTCTATGGGTTTTGACAAATATGTACTGGTATTATATATACACCGTTAGTTTTGAGAATTCTGTTTCATGATTTATGGAGGTCTCTGAACATACTAGATAAATGTGATGATTGTCCATATGTGTGTTTTGTCGTATTTCATCTGTGTGTGCATGTCTTCTTTAAATAGGCTACGGCTCAGATGGAAGAACGTCTCAAGGAAATTATCACCAGCTACTCCCCTGACCACGTTCTTCCTCTAGCAGATGGAGTGCTTAGTTTCACTCACCATCAGATTATTGAACTGGCTCGAGATTGCTTGGATAAGTCCCGCCAGGGTCTCATCACTTCACGATACTTCCTTGAATTACAGCACAAATTAGATAAATTGCTACAAGAGGTATGAACCACATACCATATAAAGTTTTCTGATTTGTTTTGCTTTTCCCCTGAAAAAAAAATTTCACAAGTGCATTTGCTTACACGTTTTAACTGTGAGAGTTCATATTCCAGGGAAGTGAAGAAGAAGTAAAAACTGATTGCTACTTGCTATAAATTGATTGTCATCTTCATTTATAGTAATAGAAAGTTAATGTAATAACCTTTACAGGAACCTCAGGACCCAACAATCTATGGCTCTGGGATAAGTGGATTGTGAAGGATTTTGAGGCAGTGATTTTCCCCCTACTCCCAACCATAAAGTTATAAATTGCCTGAGGGCATGTGTGTTATTTGATGATGCTATCTAGTCCTAATATCTGGAAAAGCTAAATGGAAAATGGCTGGCTTCTCCCAGGCTTATGTCCTATTAATTAACCTGCATGTGCTATTGGGTAGCAATCAGTAACTTATATTTCCATTAGTGTCAGTTCCTCTTCTAACAAAATATCCAATTTCCAAAAGACAGATAAACACAGGACCTGCCTGAGCCTAACATTTGAATGCTTAGCTCCTGATAACACCCAGGACAGGAAAGAATGTGTATGGTAGAATGCAACCAGTGTATATATTGCTCTTGTGACTGAAACTGATCAGCCACTGCCTATAAGGAAAACCTATTTAGCCTATATATTTAGATATATTGTATTTCTCTACCTCAGAGGGGAGAAGTTATGCCCGTGTCAGCATGACTGTATGTGGTTTTCTCTAAGCATAAAGATGTTAATAATTTTGTGGACCTGAAGGAAAATATTAGCATTCTAGTTTTCTGGAAATTCTTGTCTTTGCCCCCTGCTGAATTTAGTTCTGGTGAGATCTCTCTCTGACCTGCAGCCACTATATTTCTTTTCTTTCCCATCCAAATGTCCCAACAGAGTTTTCTGTACTCTACTCTGTTTTCATTACTCATATTTCAACCTATCCTCGTCCATGAAGGCCGGGTTTCTCACCGTATTTTAGGGCTGGTGAATACGTTGTGTTTGGGTTTTGGAGTTCATTCCCAGTTTTTCTTGCCCCACTTCTCCTGTAAATTAAAATGAAAATAAATTTATATGAAAGTGATTGTGCACTGGGATGTATAAGAAATGTAAAAACATAAGAGCTGCTAAATGCTTACTGTCAATAATTTTACTCATGTCATCGTAGACTGCTGATCGCTCAGGTACTGGCTGAGCACAGGCTCTAGTGGCTGTACGGGCAGGGGTTTCGTCTGTCCTGTTCATCCGGAATGTCATCTAACGTGTAGGAGAACTCTTGTCGAATGAATGGCTTCTGACCTCCTCTCACTAAACTCACTGAAGTCCTCTGTCCTCCTTACTGTCATATCCACTGGACATTCTCCAGAGCAGCCTGTTTGGCTAGAGTATTATTCTATGTAGCAATACTAAAATTTTCCTTTTCACTCTTGCTGACCCCTCTCCTTTCAAGTTATTCTTGGTACCTCTATTTCTTCTCTGCTTCTTCCAAGGGCTCTTCTTCTAACTTGTGTTTTCTAGAAGTTAGCTTTGCCTTGATCTGATTGGTGGTCCAGTGCTCCTCCCCTCTGGGGATCTAATCAGCTGTTGTAAAGACCCATAAACTCTAATGGCTTCCATTCAGCATCTCAGACCAGCAGCTCTGTCTTAGATTTCAAATTCATGTGTCTTCCTGGCTGCTGAGTATCTCTCCACTGAGACGATAATCCTAACCCCCAAATTCTTGCTCCTGTGAAGCAGTAAGAACTTCTATCTAACAGTCTGAGGTGGCTCCATTCTGCCTACAAGTAAAGACCCTAACATGGCCTGTTGAGTACAATGCATTGTAATGATCTGTTTTGGGGTTTCACTTCAACAGCATGAGAGGGCTCTTTGAAAAGGGAGAGCTCAGAGGGAGAAGCAGAGTTCCTGCTGAACAGGGAGCCCGACATGGGACTCGATCCCAGGACCCTGAAGTCATGACCTGAGCTGAAGGCAGATGCTTAACCAACTGAAACACCCAGATGCCCCAAATGGTATATTTTGAAGCAGAAGAAACAGATATGAGAGCAACTGTGTAATCAGCCTCTGTGAGATACTCCTGTAATTCTGCAGTTATGTCCCAGGATGTTACTAAAATTACTAGTTTAGTGCTGTGTTTTTTCATTCCTTCAGAGGCTTTCTCTGAAAAGGATGGACTCAATGTCTAAAGCTATTTGCTTTGAAATTCGCCCCCAGTGGGGCTCCTGGAGGGCTCAGGTAGTTGGCCATCCAACTATTGATTTCAGCTTAGGTCATGATCTTGAAGTTGTGGGATCTGCACTCAGCATGGAGTCTGCTTGTCTGTCTCCCTCTGCCCCTCCCTCCTGCTCATATTCTCTGTCTCTCTCTGTATCTCTAAAATAAATTCTTTTTAAAAAAAAAGAATCTGCCTCCGACACACACTGAATTTTATTTCTGTCTAATAGACCTGGCAGATTGTTCCATGGCAGTTATTAAAAGAAAAATCATAGGTTTCAAAAATCATGTGAATGCACCATAAAGTAGATAAAAATGGTTCATTTTGAGGTTTCTGGGTGGCTCAGTTGGTTAAGCATCCAACTCCTGATTTCAGCTCAGGTCATGATCTCGGGGTCCTGGGATGGAGCCCTGCGTTGGGCTCCATGCTGGGCTCCAAACACGTTGGGAGCCTGCTTAAGATTCTTTCTCCCTCTTCCTGCCCCTTGCATACTCTCTCTCTCTCTCTCTCTCTGAAAAAAATAAATTAATTAATTAAGTAAATAAATTGTTAGTTTTTAGGAAAATTTGTCTTTTCAGCAGAGAGGCATGTATACTTATGGTATGAAGAGCATTTTTGATTATGAGTAGGAATGACTTCTTATTTATCTTCACAGATAAACATTTCCTTCAGTCAGTCCTTGTGGGAAAATTACAACAATCTTCAGAATCACATTGACAGTGTCCTTCCAGAGTTTGGAGCTAAACAGTCACGGGAACTTGTGGCTTTTAGGTGGAGCCCTTGTTGTGAGAATTGCCTTGGCCTTCCCCAGGACACAGTTGTTGTCATTTCCCAGCTGTGGCATTGTGTGCCTGCTGGGTGTCTCCTGGCCACTTTCCCCGTTGTCAGTTTTTTGCAGACCCAGGCAGCGTCCGCCTGCGGCTTTGAACAGCTTGATTTAACTCATGTCTTTTTAAAGTCCTGAGGTCTAGGTCAATTCCAGATGAATGCTTTTATGTCTCCATGTGTTTTCTCACTTAGGTATATTTGCCAAAGAAAATACTATACCTAGGAAGCTATAACCTACTCAAATATGGGTCTCAGTATTTTTTATGGTAGCCAACACTTAAGATACAAACACAGGGTATCCATTAGTGTTGGCGCTTGCTGTTGGCAGCCTGGAAACCCTCTCTCTTCTTGTGCTGTGTGATTTTGTTTGGTGTTGTCTTAACAAAACTCCCTCCCCAATAACGTTAGTAGATAAAATATTGTTTGAGTTAACATACCCACTGTATGTTTGGCCTTAGTTACAGCTGATAATTCTTAGAAGTAAGAAGTGGAAATGAACTGATTATTTTTACAGGTTTTAAAATGGAATTTATATAATCTAAACTGACTATTTGAAGATTTTTCAAGATACAGAGTTCTTGTTTCTCTTTGAAGAGTTCAGCAAAACACATACAGGCTTTTTAGATTTTCTTTGTATTCCTGAATTTATAAAGCAGTAATTATTACAGTAAGAGGAAATTCTGTATGTAGCCCACATTGTCGATGACAAAGGTAGATGGCTTTTTTGCTTCATCTTTAAGATTTTCTGTTTAGTTTTTATTAAGAAGCTGTAAAGTAGGCATATAACCATACTTCTTGGCATTCCTTTTATCTTCCAAAGTCTCTTTTTGGTGTAAAACAAAAATTGGAAAGAAAACTTAGTTTAAATATTATGTGTAACTCCTTATACATGTTCTAGCATCCCAGCTGATTGCTAGGACCTATAGTTGTTTTTACAAGTCAGTTTTCTTTGAACACATTCTGTTCCCCAATTACTCACTTGCAGTCATTTTCCCCCAGTGTGTGTGTGTGTGTGTGTGTGTGTGTGTGTGTGTGTGTGTGTGTGTTTAAATGTTGGCTCTTTTGCTTTTGCCTGTATATGCTTTCTGTACCTCCATTTTGGAAAGTTGCTTTTGATTTGATGGCTTAGAATCCATAGACCTGTTACTACTAAGTTTAATCATTTTTCACAGATTTAGTCTGCCACTTCTTTTCATGAGAGGGCTGGTTCTTAGAAAAGCATCGTCAAGAATAATTTTAAATGTTTATCAGTATGCCTATAAAGTTATATTCTATTGTACCAGCATCTTCTTGATATGTGTTTTTTTAGTCATTAAAGGAAAGTAAATCATAACAATTTAAAAATTATGACAGCCTTAAAGTGAGCATACATAAAAGTTTACACATTTAAACTTGTACAACTTTGGTTTTATGAGTGCCTTGGTACAGATTTACCTCGTTTATTCAAGAAAATATCATTGAAAGTTAAAATGATTCACACTGAGTTTTATTCTTAGAGTATTTTTGTGCTTGATGAGGCAACATGTAATTTTAAAAGATGGAAAGTCAGTTAAATTTTACTGCGTTGGGTGCCTAGGTATTATTTATTCAATATGTGGAACCAAATTTGTATGTATATGTCTGAGTATAAACGTTATCCCCCTAACATTTGAAAAAAACAATGCATACTTCTTACACATTATAGAATAGCGAATTTGTAGGCTAATTGTGGTGCACATGTAAAAATCTATTTCATAAATGTGTTAAATGCTGAAGATACCAAAAGCAGCCCTTCACTATGTTAGCCATTCGTACTTCATTCTGCAACATCTGGCAAATCAAGGTTCCTTATCAGCCTTCCACTCCACGTGTACCATGTGCTTAATGTGTTATAATCGGATCTGTTAATCTCTCCATCATTCATGGTTCACATTGAGAGTTTCAACGTTTGATTTTTCACACAGAATAAATCAAAGTTTTGCAATTGAAATTTAGCTAATAGAGCCATTTGTAGATAAAGAAGTTTAATGGTGTCCATTTGTGAAGCAATAATGTTTGCTTATCAGTCTTTGAAAAGTATTTTCTAAATCACCTAATTGTCAAATATTTGCAATTATCTAGTTAGTATACTTTGCTGATTTTCTTTTCCATTTGGTAGAGCAACCCTGTCTCACCTATCTATTCATTGCTTTCTCACAGGCTCATGATCGTTCAGAAAGTGGAGAATTGGCTTTTATTAAACAACTAGTTCGAAAGATCCTAATTGTTATTGCCCGCCCTGCTCGGTTATTGGAGTGCCTGGTAAGTTGCCCCTAGAGGGAACTCCATTATTTATTGTTAACTGTGGGAAAGCAGTGACCGTCAGAAACCTCCAGTTTCATTTGGTTTCAAAGACCACAGTTAAATGGAAAGAGTCAATAGGAGCTACAACTTGTGAATGTTTATAAGCACATCCCCATGTGATTTTGTTTTCTGGTTTTAAGTAATAATTCTAGGTCTTGTGCTATATTGAGTGATAATCATAATCACATTCTAGTCAAAATGGAAAGATCATATATTAATGGGCTTAACCTTATCTCAACACCGTTACTGTGTGATAGCTAATTTAAAACACTTGCTGGGCCTCATTTTTTTTTTTGGAATTGGCAAGATGCAGAGAGAGGGAAATCAGAGATGGGATTTATCATAACCTGCAGTTACTAGTATTTGTTCTAAAATGTGGCACATTAGATGCTAGGCCACAACCCACTTGGGAGAGTATAGAAGGGTCCCACATAGACTGAAAGAAGTGAGACTTTCAGAGATGAGTTCCTTTTGTTAATTATATTGTCATTGGTCATTTTCCTACTGTAGAATTGTTGTTTCATGTAATTCTGGTTGAAATTTCAGCCCCCACTGTGAACAAATATGAAGTTTTGAACATAAGAATAGTCTTAAGGGCCTTAACATAGTATCAGCACTCACATTTAAGTTCTGCTAGTTATTAAAGTATTGGTAACACTACAGGCAGTATGGCTTTTCAGAATCATACATTCATACATACACATATACGGTGGTATTGTTAGGGTTTTGACCTTATTTTGATTAACATTCATAACTTTTTATAAGAGAAAAAGCCCCATAAATATTTAGCCCCATAAATATGTACCAATGCATAGTGAGTCATGGGAGAGGGGAAATCTTGAGGAGGAGGAGACAGGGAGGGGCATGGTGGAGTAGGTGTTTCCATCAGTGGCCAGGACCCTTATAATCACAGAATCAAAAGCACCATTGACATTTTCTGTGGAAGGATAAAGGGGAACAAATACTTTGGATACTTTGGGGAGAACCATGTGACTGGCAAATGCAGGCAAGAGGAAGTCTGATCTGGTACTACGTCTCCCATTGTACTTTTTGAATTATGCACCACATGTTTGTACTTCCTGCAGTTGTTTAATTTGGGGAAAACATAGCATTTGACATTAAAACTTGTTTCTCTGGACAGTGGCAGATATGCTAATAGAAGACCTTGCCTTAAAAGAGGAAATGAATTTTTTCAGTAATTCCTCTTCACCAGAAGAGAAAAGGTAAAAGTATAGCCTCTCAAGTATAGAAACAGGTGACCTTAGGAGTAGAATTGAAAATGTTGCTCTTTTCAGCACTACTTAAAGCTCAGATGAAACTGGAGCTTCAGAGTTTTAGGGGTTGTTTTCCAGCTAGTGGTCTTAGGCCTACTGTGTTTCAGGCCTTGCTCTGGGTCATTGTAAGTTTCTAGAAAGGGTGCTCAGTGTGGTATTCATTGGTTTTGGCTTTTCTCCATTTGCAACAAGCTTTTTTTACATGGCCTTTAGAAACCCTTGAAGAATTCTCAGGTGAAATGCTGATATTCTAAAGTTGCCTAGTTGGGGTATTAATCAAAATGAGAAACATCCTGAGGGGATGAAATCTAGGAAATATAACTGAAAATAGCTTTTGTGGTTTAAATCTGCAAACATTAATGTATACAACAAATAAACCCATGGCATCCATTTAGAGTGATGGAGTCCCAAAGATTTGTTTTACGTCCCAGAAGTAGCAATCAAAGAGAGTAAAATACGTAGGCAAAATGTGCTACCAAATTTTGAAAATAGACACAGGTAATAGCATTAATTTTGTAGTTTTGTCTTTCTTAATCTTCATATTCTATGAATATTAGCTTAATTTTAGAACATACTGATAAAAGGTGGTAATTTTTATATTTTTTAAAAATACTTTTTTATACCCTTTTGTACTGACCCGTTCATTTCCTGCAAAAGCTTTGAGAATATGGATTCTAGCATTACTCCTTTTGTGGCTCTTTATGCGAAGAGATAAACTAAAATCTTCTGGATTTTGGATTTAAAAATCTTACTAAAAAGACATAATTTGAACTTCAGATGTGTTCATTTTCAATAAGATAGCAATAGGATATTTTCAAAGTTGCCTTATAAGGACATTGGAAGTGGTTGCTCTATGACTTACAAAAGACATACATGTATTATTGCCTTAGAATATGAAAGGCTTCAAATATGAAATAAGAATTACATACTTTTTAAAAGTCGTTTGCTTCTTTCCTGCATAAATAACCCACAACCATGTATATCAAGCAAATTGTATTATAAGAGGAATTTATGTAATAAAACCTTAGAGAATTTTGGCTCAAATAAGTATACATCTGTGTTTGTCTTCTGCTAGGAATTTGATCCAGAAGAATTTTACTACCTATTGGAAGCAGCAGAAGGCCATGCAAAAGAAGGACAAGGAATTAAAACTGACATTCCCAGGTACATCATTAGCCAGCTGGGGCTCAATAAGGACCCTTTGGAAGGTATGTGCCTTGGTTAGGCTGACCTTTCACTTGATTATGCACTGACCTCAGACAAGAACTTAGCAAGTCTTTACTTTTTCCACATGATTTGGCTCTGTCTGTTGAAAAGTACAACTTTGGCCACCAATTGTGCTTTGAAGAAAAAAAGCAACCCTTCACTATGGGGTTCACAACTCACTAAGTTGAGTCCCAAAGAGCAGGTGAACCTGACCCATTTTCTGTTGTACATAGAGTGTGGGGATAGGCCTTAAAGTCCCAGAGGGCTGTCAGCCTGACAATGCCAATGTCCTGAAAAGGTTTAGATTTCAGCCTTCTCTGACTCTTTTTTCTCTTGCGAAGCTCAGTAGGGTTCTTCTCAAGTGTCCTTTTAATTTTGAAGATGTTGCTAAAGAAATTAATTATAATTAACTTAAAAGTGACATTTAAAGTAATTGGGGAGTAGTGCAACTGACGATAGATTTAGATGAGGCACAGTGTTGGTAGGTATATTTTTGCATGTAACAAAAAAAAAATAGGAAAAATGATAATATACAGGAAGGCCAGTGGGTGAAAAATGTTTCTGAAAGCTTGTAGGTGTAATGTTGTTAAATACACAGAAGACTAAATTTAAAAACCTAGTATCAGTAAACTACTCCCCCCCCCCCCCTTTTCCTACTCTTTATTGTTTGGATTATCCCTTAAAACCCTCAAGGTACATACTGCCTAAAAAGAGTCAAAAACAATCAAAGCGTCCTTCATTCAAAATCCTCTTCCTGGTTCATTAAATTGAATTTGCAAACAATGTTTATCTTGCTAAATTGTTTGTAATGAAGGTAACTGTTGGCACCCATATTTTCCCATCTAAAGCCAGGGAACCTGCTGCTCTCTGCCCTGCTCTCCAGTTTCCCCTGCTTTGTTTGCTCTTACGGCCATCGGATCTTTGCTTCCAGTGAAATAATGCATGCATTCCTGGGAGATAATGCCAGATAAATTTATACTGTCCTGAAAGCAATACCACATCAGATTCATCACTTATCAGAGACTGGTGGCTGCTTTTCTGAAAAGTTCCCTGGGGAGAGATTTTTCCCCATGGCTTTTAAATTACCATCTTTACCTTTTTGAATCATGAGTCTTCAGAAATGGTTTAAATCAATGAAATAAAAAGGGCAGATGTTTAATGGTATTTAGATGAGTTTTAAAAATCTCTTCAGGCATTACAAAACGATGCCTTAGCTCCCTGCTTCAAAAGCTGACTCCTGGTTCCATTCCATTACTACTCACTGCTTGCAAATAATATGTATTTCCCAGATAATAGTTATTTAGCAGAAATCCTATTTAAAACAGAGCCATCTTTTAATTTGTTTTTTTATGAAAATAATTGGAGTGGGGAGGCTGTCAAAGTATATTAGAGTGACTGTTCACGCTGGTAGAGTTGAGGTGGTTTCAGCTCTTGAATTGTAGAACGAGTGAGCTCTTCACAGTTTTCTTAACCTGGCAGTAAAGATCACTGTGGGCTAAACTTTCGTCTGAGGCCCATTTATGTACCTTTATAGAGACTCAAAAAAATCTTAATAGTGATCTTGGACAAGTTTGGAATTTAGTAATACAAATTTATTCCTGGGAGTCGTTTTTAACTCTTGACGCTTCATTTCCTTGATTCCGATCGGAGGATGATTTTTAATCTCTTTGTTACCACTTAACATGCCATTATTATAGACTCTAATCTCCGTTTGTTACCCCTTCTTGTCAAGATCTATGCTAATAGACCTATAGCCTGAGCTTTGAAGGTTGGGGGAGGGGTAGAGTGGAAAAGCTCAGGTCAGAACCCTGGCCCCAGTCCTGTGGGCCATGACCTTGACCGCGCTGTTGATGAGCCTTTGTGCCTCAGTGTTCTTTGCATAAAACCAGGAAAATGGTACCTATTTGTAGTGTTGTTTTTAGGATTATAGGAGTTCATCTCTCCCTGCAAGATGCAGTAATGTATAATAAGTGTTAGGTACTGTTGCAGTTTTATTTAAACAATATTAAAATCAATCTTATCCTCGAGAGTCTCTTAAACTGAATACATTTGAGCTCACCTCCCAGTCCCCCAATCGAAAGTATTCGTCATATAGGGTATTGACATCGCTTGAATGACTCTAAGAAAACACCTGGTTTGGGCACCTGGGGTGGCTCAGTTGGTTAAGCGACTGCGTTCAGGATCGAGCCCCGCATCGGGCTCCCTGCTCTGCAGGATGCCTGCTTCTCCCTTTCTCACTCCCCCTGCTTCTGTTTCCTCTCTTGCTGTGTTTCTCTCTGTCAATAAATAAATAAAATCTTTAAAGAAAAAGAAACAAGAAAACACCGGGTTTGTACTGAGCTCATTTTTATTTTTGAGTTCCCCTACTGATAAATTAGGAAAGTTAGTGTCAGTCTTCAGTTATTTAAGATTCTGGAGTTTGTTAGTTTTTATCTAAAGACAACACACCAGTTGATGTTCTGCTTCATATCTTTTATGTGTAATCTCTCCTGAAAAGTATGATGATATTTATAAATTATGAATATGTGAAATGAGAGTCTAAGGTCTACTTTTAGTTGTCCTTATATGTATGTGTGTGTATATATACACAAAAATAGGTAACTAAAAACTATAACTTTTGCATAGGTTGTTATATATATAACTTAGTATACATGTTCAATTTTGAAAAATTAGAAAATGTAAGTACCTATGATCTTACCACTCAGAGATAACTGCCCATCAGAGTTTTGGAGAGAATTCCTTCATCTTTTTTTGAATTAAACATCTTTTTTTCTTTAAATATGAAAATTCAAATGAACAATTAAATGAATTAAATTTCTTCATTTACTTATGTAGACTCAGAGATGCATTCCATTGTCACTGAGCAATTAAATGCCTTTTTCTTTTTCTTTTTTTCTTTAATTTTATTTTGCTCTTGTCTCTTTTAACTAGACCAACTTAGAATAGTACCTAAGCTGGTGTAAGGCATGTGGCATCCAGCCCAGGGTATAACTAATTACACGATATAACTAATAATCGTAAATAACATCAGTATTTGGTGAACACTTCACTTTTGCTAGTCAACATGCTAAGAGCCCTACATGAATATCCTATATCATACTTACAAGAAGTTCTCAGAGATGAATACATTGTTCCCATTTTATAGGGGGTAAAGCCTGCAGGGGAAAGGTCCCTCGTAAGTGCCGACTGTGGTGGTATGCCAAGTCTCTTTGTTGTCCAGCCCCTCTCAACAGCTGCTACTTCCTTTGTGACAGATTGCAAATTTTTCATGTACTAGGCAGGGGATAGCACTCAGTGGCTGTGAAGGAATAGAACAAGGAATACTTAGCCTCAAGTTGAGAATCATCTCTGAGCCGGAGTCAGTGCATCTTTGATGCTTGTCAAAGCCTGGGAAGGCGTGCCTCTCGTGAGAACCCAATGATAAGCACAGTCATTGATACACACACACTCCCACCCCCCAACCCGAAGTTTGTGTTGGCCAGTAAGCCCTGCTAGCTGAAGCAGAGGCCCAGCTCTGAAGTACCTAGTATCTGGGTATTCATGAGAAAGGGGGTTCCAGGGAAGGGCATGTCCTGAACAATTTGCAGAATGTCAGTTACTGGGTCTTGCCATTTTTGATTTAAGATTTTCCCATGGGTACATTGAAATATAGAGTAAATTTTTTTTAATATTAAAGAAGTTGAAATTGTTCTATTTTCTTAAAACTTGCTTTTCTTTTTTTTAATTTAGAAATGGCTCAGTTGGGAAACTATGATAGTGGGACAGCAGAAACACCAGAAACAGATGAATCAGTGAGTGTAAGTATCTTTCTTGATGAAATATGGTGTTGTTTTTTCTGTTTATCAGCATCTGGAGATTTTGCAGTGTGTCAATTACTTTATTTCTTCCATAAACATGTGTTGTACTTCTATGTGCAAGACAGTAAGCATACAATTTTAGCTCCTCTTTTCAAAGAGAAATAAATTAATAAAAAGAAACCATGCACAAAAAATAAAAACGATAAACTTGAATAAGTTGTGCAAAGAAAAAGGTCCATGTGCTATGAAAACAACATCAGTGGGAATGACCAGTCCAAAAAGATCTCCCATGGAAATGGCCTGGGAGCTGTAGGCTGAGAAGTTACTAGGATGAGAAGGGGGTAGAGGGAATATTCCAGGCCCAGGGAGCACCCTGGACAAAGACTGTGCCACAAGGGAACAGAGTGCATCTGAGGGTAAAGGCAAGGAGACCATAGAGACTGAAGAGCTGGGACAAAAAACAGACATAGAAGTCCTTATTGTTTATCACAGTGGGGAACTACTGAACTTGGGAAGAGATGTATGTGTTTGTGGGGTGGAGACAAGTGGACAGGAAGATGACCCAGTCAGAGTTACAGCTTAAAAGCAATCTTACGACAGCAGTATAGATCACAGATGGGGTGAGGGAGGCAGGCAGGGGTGACCATGGGAAAACCACTCAAGAGGTCGACAGTGGGAACACCAGAAGTGTGAACACCAGAAGTGTGGGCACCAGAAGAACCAAGCTGAAGCAAATTGGGGGTGATCAGGAGAGAGGCAGCTGTGTAGCCTGGGGGTCTAAGAACCTAGGCTCTGGAGTGAGATGGCCTGAATATGAAAGCTGGCTGCATCTCTTGCTAGCTGTGGGAATCTTCTCTGTTCCTCAGTTTCCTCTTCTGTAAAATAAATATAAAAGATAACAATATTAAATGAGATAATTTATGTGAAATGGTTAGATCAGCAATACTACTACATGCTAAACAAATGCTAGCTGTTTTATCATTAGTATTATAATTTTGAATGAGTATAGACTTAAAGTTTTGGAGACATTCAAGAAGAGCCATCACACTAGCATCAGTATACAATGCATGGGATGTCCTGGCACTCGGAGGGTTTTTGGTAGAGATCTGAATGATGTAAGAGTCATCTGTGAGCATGAATGAGGCTGGGTGAAGAGTTAATGAAACCAGGTGGGCCTTGAACAGGATCTTTGAGCCCAAAGCCGTGGGGACCCATCAGAGTGGAATGGCGCAATGAGTGAGTGGTCTGGTTTTGAATTATGTCTTCTAAGATAGGGCATTAGCAGTGATGACTAGACCCAGGGCCTGTGGGTGAAATAAAAGAGGAAGAAGCCTCGGTGAAATAGAAAAGAAGAAGAGTTGTTCGGTTGAGCAACTCAAGTAGCCCAGAGGCCAGGGTGTTGGGTGAGTTACCTGCATGGACACTGAAGTCCCCCAGCATGATGAGAGAACACGAGCAGAGAGGAAAGTGGGAAGCTGAGTACCCAGGTCTTCTTGTGATACATAAGACAGCATGTCAGCAAATGACAGCATCCATTGGGGGAAGGCGGCACACACCTCAGACTCGTGGGATTCCTTCCACAATTCCCGGAAGGGAGCCTTAGGCTCTGCAGAGAGGGCAAAGAGGCTGGCAGTACTCACCCTCTTAGTTCTAAGATATGTGTAGGATGAAAGACTATTTCCAAAACAAACCCATTTTACTTATTATCCTTTGAGCTCAACTTTTTAAGGAGCTATCTTTTTGAAAGTAGGTATCTAAACCATGATAAGACTGATGGTGTGGAAGTCAGGAGAGGCACGCATCGTCTTGTCATGCTGACTACCTTTTCCAAACAAGAAGGGTTGCCGCAGGAAGGACAGACGTCCTCTGATCAGGGACAGAGATCTGCACCCTCTGTCTGTCCATGTAGAGGCGCAGTGGTCCCTTTCTCTTCTGACTGACTGAAACTAAAGTTAAGGTTTGACATTTTGGACTTAAATCTCAAAACTTGAAAAGACTACGATGAGATTAACCTGAATAGCTTACAGACGTAAATTAAAGTTGCAAAATTTTGTTTAAGATTTTATTGATTTATTTGAGCAAGAGGTAGAGAAAGCATGAGCAGGAAGAGGCACAGAGGGAGAGGGAGAAGCAGGCTCCCTGCTGAGCAGGAAGCCCCGTTCGGAACTCGATCCCAGGACCCCAAAATCATGACCTGAGCTGAAGTCAGATGCTTAACCAATGAGGCACCCCAGTGCCTCCAAATGAAAACTTTTCAAAACCTTGGTGCCTTTATCTCCCAGAAATGAGGGTTCACTTAAACAAGAGGCTCTGTCATGGAGAGGCAGTCTATCATCACTGCCTTGTGGAATTGAACTTGAAAGCTGTGTGCCAGCTTTCTTGGGCTCAAATACTGCCCTTCAACAGATTCAACACCAGAGCATAGAATGCAGATGTTATTTGTGGTGCTATTCAGATCATTTTCTTGAATTCTTAGCTCTTTTCTAACTTCCATATTTTGTTTCCAAGAGCTCTAATGCTTCCCTGAAACTTCAAAGGAAACCTCGGGAAAGTGATTTTGAAACGATTAAATTGATTAGCAATGGAGCCTATGGGTGAGTAATTCAAGAAAACTTTCTATTGTATTTTAACACACCTGAGTAATATATTCTTCACATTTATTATAGGCCAAATAGATGTCATTAGGGACTTGAGTTTTCAGTTCACTGCTCCTCCACTGGTGGGTATAATATGCAGCCAAAATCGTTTTTCATTTAGATACTCCATCAAGAAAACCTATCAAGTGGCCTGGAGTCATTTTAGAGGTATGGAGAAGGAGACTTTATAAAGTACAAAGGAAAATTTGTACATATACCGCCTCCTTTATTGTGCCCTTTTGGGTGCAGAAATACCTGATTCTTGGTCGTATATATGCATACACACATCCTTATCAGGATATATATAATCTGTATCTCTGAAAACATGTAAATTCATATATAGCATCACTACTTAAGAGTTAGCTGGTACGTTCTGTCTGACCCTCAGTCAGTCTGGTGAGAGAAGTTCTTAAATAAGAAGACTGCTTGAAAACTTAAAGCAGTATGTTTCTCTCAGTCTTTATATTATACCGGGTTTTTTTGTTTGTTTGTTTTTGTTTCAACTGAAGTCTGTGTTCTAATCTGGCCACATTAGTGAGTGGTACCCTTTTCTTGCTTCATTTTTAGAGACACAAGGTTTTCTTTTCAGGGCATAGGAAGGGTCAGTGGTGATGAGATCCTGCTGAGTTACTAAGAAACAGTTTGGAAGGGTAATTAATACACATCCTGTGTCCTGATCCATTTTAGACAGCCCAAGAGCTCTACTTTAATTAAGTATTAATCTCAATTCCATCTGTATATGGAGAGCAATAAACAATCCCTTGGACATTTATTGCCATTTATCACGCATATGAGCAGATGAGATAAAGTGATTTTTGTTATGCCACAAGGGATATATCTCCTTACGACTATTTTTGTCTCTGATATTTTCCACACCATTAACTTAGTGAAGAACTTAAATAGTTGTGAGTCCTCTCTGCACTTCACTGATTTATTTTCAGGATTATGTCAAATGGTATATTTCTTGATGTGGCTTGTAAATGTTTTCTGATGTTCTATTTTCATTATATTTTATTTCATTCAAGGCCCTCACTGAAACTTTTCCCCCTAAGAAAGTTGATTTAGCATACAGTTTGTGAGGTTTTTTTGGTTTCTTATTTGGTTGTAGTTCATTTTGGTTTTTGAGGTCCTCCAAGGATTTCTCCCTTCATTAGGGAAAAAAACTGAGCTTTGATTTAATGAGTCTCTGGGCTTGAGCACTGATAGATTTTATTGGCGGTGGAATTCTAGAATAAGATGATCTGTGAAGCACCACCTTTATAAAATTTGGGCATATATCTTAGCAGTATTTGGAGTTCTAATTGGTCGAGTAAACTCATTTGTAGTGCAATTAAACCACTGTCTAGTGGATGAGGTGTATCGCACTTCAGGGACTGGTTGGGAATATACAAGAAGTTAAACAAGCTGTGAATCAGTAAACAGCCAGGATGCAGGCCAAGTCATTAATGGGCTGACAAGCTGCCTGCAGGAACTTCTACGCAGCAGCCAAAACTTTTTTCCCTCTTTTGCTCTCCTCAGATTTAATCTCCTGTTATATTTCTGACAGATTTTCTCTTCATTTTAATTCTTTTTAATTTAAAAATTTGAATGGCGCTAGACCCATTGGTCCCCCCGGTCAAGATGCTGACTGCAGGCTTACGTGAACTGGCTGAGCACGTGATGCTTCTCTGGGTGGGTGAACTGAGGCTATTGGAGCATTCCTTGCCGTTTGTGTTACAGTCCACCATTATGCCAGTGGCTTAGAGTGACCCTGATTCTGCGACTTGGGGAAAATCGCCTGCACTGGAAACTGACCCTGTCATTAGAAGGAGCCATATAACGTGTCAGGGTTTTCTCAACATCATACTTAGTGACAGTTCATGCTATAAAGCCGGGCTGCTAATTTACTATCATCCAGTCTCCTCTGTTGAATGTGTTTTGGATCCCTGGGTGAAGGTCAGATATCACTTCCTACCAACTTAGCACTTTGGAGAAAGCTCACACTTGCCGTGTGCCAGGTGCTGGTTTATATACTCTGTCTTCTCACAAGAGCCCCGTGTGCTGTTGACTTTATTTCCACCTACACATGGGGAATGAGGGGCTCAGAGGTGCGGCTGATCACAGGTGCACTGAGTCCAAGCAGCACTCCTTCCTTCTCCCAGTGTTCTGTTGCAACTTGGAGCCGTCTTCTCTTAATTCCACCTGTACTTTTAAATGACAGCTTTGGATATTTTCAGAGTGAAAGAATATAATTGACTTAAAAATTTTTTTAATTAGATTTGAAAGGCGCAACATTTCTGTCCCACTTTGCTTTTTTTTTTTCCACTTTAATTTCTAGCTTTGCTGTGCATCATTCTCTTTGACACCTACAAAGACGGGGTCGTTTATGTGACAGACTCATGTGTGTAGGTTGGTGGCCACGTTTCTCTCCCTATAGCCTTTCCTCTAACACATGCACTCTTGTCCCCACATGCACATTTGCCCACATGGACTCATGTCCTGGGCTTTCAGATTTGTGCATAACTTTATATGCATTAGACATTCACACTCTGGATAGGACTGATTCATTCTGTTCTAGATCCCATCAGCTTTTGATTGCATATCTCTCCACCCTCTCACTCCTCACTTCTGCCTAGGATGAAGAAAAGCTTGACTGAGAGAGGACAGGTGCCCCACTCCAGTGCATCACCCCCCACCCTTGGGTTCTACTATTTACCAGGTAGATCAGTGTAGGAAAAGAGAGACAGAAGGAGCCTTTTCAAAGAAAGCAGCCTTTGAAGCCAAACTGCAGAGAAATGAGGGACTGAATCAGATCAGTCCAGTCTTATAACCTTAGATGGTATATAGCTATTCTTAGCAGTGTTAGATATGTCACCCAGCTGCTGTTTGTCTCTCTGTTTCAATCTCTCTTTCCCTCTCTCTGCTGACTTAAGTTGATTTGAAACATCAGCTTTCAGGAGGGGAGGGAAGATGTACTCGAGGGGGCAATTACTGCTCAACAACCAGATTTCAGCAATAAGAATAGTATTCCTAAAGCAGTAAAGAACTGTAAAAACAAGAACATAAAAACAAAGAGATAACTAGCTACAGCAGATTCTAATTAAGAAGCCTAGTTGACTTTTGCAGCTTGATCAAGATAGACGCGTCCCACAGCAGTGATGTCTCAAGCTACCTATAAGATTAATTTCCATGGGTGTTGGTAAATTTCCCTAGGGATTGACTGATGATTTAAAGCACATCCAATTAAGGTAAAGCAAAAAAGTCAGATGAGGTTTTATGAATTGCAAATCTGAGAGTAAAGGTATGAGTGCTTCATTCACAGAGTGTCCCTGGGAAACCTGGTCTGGATGCTGGTCACATTGGGCCTGAGGTTCTTTCTCCTTTGTTCTTTCATTAATAGCGGATGGCTCTGTTCTTCCTTCCCCACTTCCTGTTGTTCTCAGACATATTGCTGAGCAGTTGTCCATGTAAGAAACACTGATAGTTAATTGAAAATCCAATGGCAGCCATCTCACAGTCATAAGTGAAATTTTAGTATCATGTCTGAGGGTCCTCAGTGCTACATCTATCTACTCGGGATGTAATAGTCAAAGAAGAGATAGAATGTAAGCTGAATTCCAGTTGACTCTCAGTATTAGGCAAGTGCTTATGTAAAGATACTGTTTTTTTTCAACATTTCACATTCTGAATTTCATATTAAATGGTAAATCCCCTGTTTCAGAAATTCCTCTTCCATAACAGTACTTGTTCACCAGTGTTTGTCTTCTTTTTCTGAGGAATCCATGTTATTTTCTGTGCTCCCTTTGTATCTGTCTGTCTGTCTTCCAACGTCTGATTAGGAGAAGCTCAAGGTTTTCAGGAGATTCTTGATTTTATCCAGTCAGTACTTGGAAAAAGGAAAACACTATAAAAGTCTTTAATCTGATCCAGAAAGAAAGAGTAGTTGGTTGGTTAATTAAGAAATTGGCCAAAGTTGGAGATCATTTAAAAAAAAGAAAAAGAGTATACTTTTAAAGATACTTTTAATTTCAGATGTATACTGAAATTAAACACTTCAGTATAATCTAAATATATATAAATTCAGGGGTACCTGGGTGGCTCAGTCAGTTAAGCATCCGACTCTTGATTTTGGCTTAGGTCACAAACCTATAGCTTCTGAGATCTGGCCTCATGCTGGGCTCTGCACTGGGCATGGAGCCTGCTTGGGATTCCCTCTCCCTTTCCACCCCTCCCACCCTGCCACTCATGCACTCTCTCTCTTAAAAAAAGAAATGATTGCATTTATATAAAATTTACTGTTCTCTGATGTAAGACCTTTTTAGGACAGCCTATATAAACTGTCCTTCTAATACATTGTTTTTGTTTTCCACTTTTCCCTACTTTAGATGTGAGGCAGGAATCTAGAGCTGTATTATTTTTTCCACTTTTGAAAACCTTCTCACCCATAGGAAATCAATAAGAATTATATTTAGTAACTCACATTTAACATATCTGTCAGTACTTTCCAAAGCATTCCATTTTTTTTTAATAAACAAGTTTTACCTTTTTCCTTTTCATACTCCTGTTTCATCAGATATTTGTTTAAATGAGTTAATACTGATATTAAGCCTTGGCAGAAAAACAGATGTCGCGATAAACGCAGCTGGTGAGAGCCCCTGCATTTGGCATCCTGAAGAAGTCTGCTAGCCTATGTGGAAAGTGTTGGCTGCCCAGCTGGCCAGCTCTCTTGTCAGTTTGTGGTACAGTGGAAATAGCCACACTAGATTCTTCCTTGAGTTGGTTATATAAAGTGTGGGTAAAAGATTTTTTGTATACAGTGAGGGAAGAAAGAGAAAACCAAAGAAATATTGAGAGGGGGAAAAAAGAAGTAAAGCAAAAAAAAAAAAATGATATGATTTAAACAGAGACCCCAAAAAAGATGATTTTGCAAGTGCAGGAAAAAGGTGGATAAAATGGAAAGGCAAACATACACAGAGTTGAAAGAAAAATGAATTTCTAGTTGAATACTTGGGAGAAACATGTGAATCCCAATTAAACTAAGATTGAATATACTTAAGATTTATGTAAGTGGATTACTTTGGCATATTGGTTCAGCAGGGATTTAGATGTAGTCCTCCTTGAATTCATTTTTCATGAACAGTGGGAATGAACAGGGAAATATGCATCTCAGATCAGATAACCCCTTGTTTTAGGATACAGACATTAGACATACTTTACTGTGAATGATTGCTGTTTAAGTGAATTATTATTGAACATTTCCTAACCTGAGAGCTCAAATCTATTCTCCTGCAATAATGATGAGTGAGGAGTGACTTAAGAGAAAATGAGCCAGTTGAAGACATGTTCCTTGTTGCTCATCATTTCCAGGTGAGGCGTTAAGCTGCCTCCTTCTCTTGACTTGTTTCTTCCACATCAAGCTTTGGGGAGTCCATTGTCTTTACCTAGCCAGAGTTGGTTGTCTAGAGTATGTGAGTGAGTCTTGCAGCAGAAATTCAGTGCAACCTCCTCATTTTACAGTAAACTTGGCTTCACCTTGGCCATGGGTTGGATGGAAGAGTGTATTTTTGGCACCCTCATGTTGGGAAATGCATTTTCTGTTGAAAGAGCTATAGGTGTAAGTCATGTGGAAATGTGTAGTGAGGAAATATACTACTTTTCATTGCAGGGCAGCCTCACATGACCCTATATTACCCACCTCTCATTTATCTGGAATTTCGTGGGGAGTAATGACCCTCAAATGGGAAGCCACACACCCTAAGAAGCTTTGGTCCATTTTGCAGATCCCAAGGGTATCATATAGAAAATTACCGCTTTAGTCAGTCTAGAAAAAATGCCTGACATATATCTAATGCTTGAAAGGATAGAGCCCATGGTGTGTATGTTCTTTTTTTAATTCTTTTTCTGCTCACTTATATATCAAATTTTGTTTTGTTTGTGGAAGAACTGAAAACATTGGCTAGCTCTTGGAAAATAGCTCATTCTGGAGACTATCCATTTCTGTCCTTGAAGTGAAGATGACCTTGGTGCCTTATATATGACCAGTGACCTGAAAGATGAAGAAATAAATCAATGTAGCCATAAGATTTTGGCCTGGAATGGGATGTTTGTAGCTGCTAGGATAGTGTGTGTGAGCTGAGTTCCAGCCACCATGTGAATGTAAAGAAAAAAAAGGCTGATGATCACATGGTTTACTGTATCCAGAAGAATCGTCACGTCCTGTGAACCCCAACTCTCGTGATCCTTTTCAGGGCAGTCTACTTTGTTCGGCATAAGGAATCCCGGCAGAGGTTTGCTATGAAGAAGATTAATAAACAGAACCTCATCCTCCGAAACCAGATCCAGCAGGCCTTCGTGGAACGGGATATCCTGACTTTTGCAGAGAACCCCTTTGTTGTCAGCATGTATTGCTCCTTTGAAACAAGGCGCCACTTATGCATGGTCATGGAATATGTAGAAGGTAAATCCGTGTCTGACACAGAGAACATGACACCTGTACCCAGAAACTGCCCACTCCTTTGTGTGGTGGAGGCTTTCCCTGTTTTCCCTGTTGGGCTATGGAATGGTTGTAGCCAGGGAGGGACTGAAGCCAGGCAATGAGATGGCTGTATTCCCAGCCATCATCTTCTGATAATTGCTTGTAAAGTGCCTGCTCTACTATAACAAAGGGAAAATTAGTGCGATTTGGAAGAAGGTTGTTTTTCTTTTTTAATAGCTTTTAATCCTAACTACCTCCTCTCAATTGGTCATTAAAGTTAGAATGTAGGTGATGGGATTTTTTTTCCTACTTACTTTTATCACATAGCATAAAATCGTTCATTACAATTGATCTTCTTAAAGAATGAGTTAAAAATATATCCTCTTTTTGGTCGACAGTATGAAATTAAAAATAAATTAGGGGAAAAGGAGATACAAGTGAAGAAAATTTAGCCATTTTTTTGATGGCTTACCGCTTAAATATTCCTATTTCCTTCAGTTTTATATTCAGTTTCTTACTTTTGGCCATGACTTATTGATATAAACAAAGTTAATAAAAGGAATATATTAGGAAGGGCTAAAACAGTCTTCAGAGCATCTATTTTAAGCTCTAAAAATTATAAGAGCAGAATCCCCAAACTATAGAACTCGAAGAAACGTTAAATATCATTTAATGCGACCTTTTCATTTTGCCTATGCATGAACTGAATGAAACCTGAGAAGGGGGGAGACTTCCAAGATAGTTTCCTCATGGATACAAGACAAACACATACTTGCTTGATTTCCACCCTTTTTTTTTGTTTTTGTTTGTTTTTTTCCCCCATGCCAGCCCTTGGCTTTATTAGCCTTGGTTGTGTTTACAGCAACTGACATTTGTCTACATGTTTAATCAATATTAGCAATAGCCTAAATTCTTTACATAGATTACCTCATTTCATCCTCACAATAATCTGAAAAGGATGACAGTCTTACCATCTTGATATTCAAGGGAAGAGCCTGATGCAGCTTGTCTAAGAGTCAGAGGTAGGAATTGAACTCAGGTAGCCTGATTCCAGAACCTGTGCTTTATGCTCGTGTATTTTGTTCTTCAAATTTTGGTTCCACTTCAGCACAAATCTGCTCCCACAGGAGGACTCCTGCTTAAATGTGTGTGTGTGTGTGTGTGTGTGTGTGTGTGTGTGTGTGTGTGTGATACATATACATATATATGTGTGTGTGTATATATATAAATATATTTTCTTTCCCCCACACCGCATCTTAATTAGAAATGTGATTACTCAGTGCGTGGTCTCCACTTAGGAATTTGAGACTGTGTCTGGGGGTAAAGGCCATTCTGCTTTGAAGATCTATAATCTGAACTGATGGTCTTCTTCAATCCTAACTGATACTCCACCTGCTAAATCTTGTGCTTGGGTTTTATAGGGGGCGACTGTGCTACATTAATGAAGAACATGGGGCCTCTCCCTGTTGATATGGCCAGGATGTACTTTGCCGAGACGGTCTTGGCCTTGGAATACCTACATAATTATGGAATTGTACACAGGGATTTGAAACCAGACAAGTATGTACACCGAGGAAACATATCTTTTTTTTTTCCCCACACAATACAAAAAAGCTGTCTTGTGTCTCTAAAAACGTATTCTTTTAATGTTGTTTTGCACATTTTGAAGTTTTCCCATAATGTTCCCAAATTAGTTATTTTGCCAGTATATATATTTATAAATACTTTAAAGGCTTTGGTGCTTATAATAATAGCTTATAAGGAACAAAAGAAAAGATGATTTTAATGCCAGGGTTTGTTAAAAATTTTTTAAGTTCTTATTATGTTCATTTTTTAGTTTTTCTGGACAGTTTCTGCATTTGGTATTATACATAGATAACCCTTTCCTACACCAAGGTGGTATACTTGGTATTATATTCTATCTCACCATTTAATACTGAATTTAATTTTTAATCTTCATGAAGTTCATTTTAGCGTCTGATTTGAGATACAGATAGACTTTTTCCCCCTCCAATGACCAAGTTATTCATCTTGACACCATTTATTAAATGTTTTATGCTTTCTCTGCTAATTTCAGACACCTCTAAAAGCATTACATGTTCATATGTAAAGATTCTAAGCATGCTGAAAATTTTATGATTTAAAATTAACTCATGCTCATTCCAGAAAATTTTGAAGTACAAAAAAACATATGAAAAAATTCATTCACAACATTACCCAACAAAGACAACTGTTAGAAAATGGACTCTTTCCTTCCAGTAGTTATTTTTTCTCTTTTCACATCTTCTATTCCTCTAATGTTTTAAGTGAGTAAAATTCCAGTTTTTTCCTTTGAAAATGAAAATTTTTAAAAATTAAATTCATAAAACTGTCACATGTGAATTCTTTGTATTATGCAAGAAATCTACATTTTGTGCTTAATGAATAGAAATTTATATTTGATCCATAAGTTGAAATCTTAAGTAATAGTTCACTTTTCTGTCCAAGTTCTTTACCTTATATGTCACTTAAATCACAGATGGGTTGCTTTTCTTAGTTTCTGATGTATGACGTGGGATTATTGCTAATACTTTTCTATTTTATTTTATTTTTTTAAAAAATATTTATTTGACAGAGACACAGCGAGAGAGGGAACACAAGCAGGGGGAGTGGGAGAGGGAGAAGCAGGCTTCCCACCGAGCAGGGAGTCCAATGGGGGGCTCGATCCCTGAAATCCAGGATCATGACCTGAGCCAAAGGCAGATGCTTAAGGATTGAGCTACCCAGGCGCCCCAGTTTTCTATTTTATTACTCTGAAAATAGAAAGATATCAGAGTCCCATGCTTGACTTTTTTCTTAGTTTAAACCTGTAAATGATACTGTATGTGGCTACTCCAACAAAGATTAACTGGGCTAGATGTCTGGCCCTCCTTTGTGAATTACACTCATGACCCAGATACACATATGTAATATGTTCTTTTCCCAGGCTTGGTTTTATATTAAGATTGATACCTTAGAGTGCTTGGGTGGCTCAGTCAGTTAAGAGTCCAGCTCTTGATTTCCACTCAGGTCATGATCTCAGGGTTGTGAGGTAGAGCCCCATGTTGGGCTCCATGTTTAAGATCCTCTCTCTCCCTGTCCCTCTGCCCCTCTTTCAATAGATAGATAGATAGATAGATAGATAGATAGATAGATAGATAGATAGATAAGTAGAAAAGACTGATACCTCTACAGTAGACAGTCCTATAAATTGACAGGAAAAGGAGAAAACCTGAAAAGAAAAAAAGAAAGAAAAGAACTTCAAAGTAAGTGTTATAATTTGTGTCCTTCTGCTTCCTAGTTTGTTGGTCACCTCCATGGGACATATAAAGCTGACAGATTTTGGATTATCCAAGGTGGGACTAATGAGCATGACTACCAATCTTTATGAGGGTCATATCGAGAAGGATGCTCGAGAGTTCCTGGACAAACAGGTAAGCTTGGCTGCAGCTCAGCTGGAGAGAGAGATACAAAGTACGATATTGCCAGTGACATTCAGAATCAACTTGTGTAAGCCAGGTCCGCATTAGGGCTGGATGTTTAGATGTCTGTATAAGCCTAACGTTTAATAAAGTGCAAATTGCTTCCATTTTTCTCCCTGGGCCTCTTTGAATTGTCCGTTCCTCCACATTCCTCCCCCAGCATTATGGTCTATTAGCAAGACGAACGATGTAATTGCACACAAGTGAGAATGTGAGAGAGACAAATGGAAAACTGTTTTTGTAAGGAATTCAGGAGTCTCAGCAGAGTACTCATGAAACTCATGATGCATTGTACAATCACGGGAGCTAAAATCCGAGCCATGGCCCATTTCCCTTTAAGCATGCCTCATTACCATGTGCCCACAATCTGTTCATTGTAAAGTTACTTAAGGTAAACACATCTCAACCATCATGCTTTTCTAAAGTAACCAGGATATGACTATATTTTGGTCATGTGACTATATTTTGGTCATATAAATACTAAAACTATCTGTGGTATACCACCGACCAATTAAAAATGCATCATTGTATTTACTTTGAGGATTAAAAACATTTTTAATATTGTAAAATAAGTGAAACCACCAAATAAGGTCTAACCCTCAATTTGAAGTCACTCTACACATAGTTTAACATTGCAGCAGCATTTTAAAATTTCTTTTTTTGCTATTTAAATATTTAATTGCCTTTGGTGTTATGGATACTGACTTGTAATTGCTGTTCCTAAGTTCTGTCCATGTGGTTCCATGCGGTTGAGCAGGTGCACTCTGGGCAAAATAATTGGTGTGTCGCCATCTTGCTCATTTTAATTTATGTCTAATATTCCAATTATTCTAATACTGCAATCATCTTTTAGGTCTGTGGCACACCTGAATACATTGCACCAGAAGTGATTCTGAGGCAGGGCTATGGGAAGCCAGTGGACTGGTGGGCCATGGGGATTATCCTCTATGAATTTCTGGTTGGATGCGTGCCATTCTTTGGGGATACTCCGGAAGAGCTATTTGGACAAGTCATCAGTGGTAAATATCATCAGGAGTTATCTTTAAATGGCTGTTGGGAAAGAGCTATTTCATGCAATTCTGTGGAGTATTGCCATTTTAACTACTAAAATGTTAACCTTTATCAAACAGTTTAACAAACAAATTAAAAGAACTCACTCATCATAGCACATAACTGACTTTCACAAATCTCAGGAGATCAATTTGTGTTGAAAACTGATCTGAGGAAGTTTCGTTAACATGGAATTTGGAAATGTACTAGCAGTGTAACCAGTTTTTATGTGGGCTTTTCTACAAATTCACGTGGGATTTGCAAATTATTTCATTGCCGTCCAGTCTTCCTTTCCGTAACAGGAAAGTTGCACCAGGGAAGAAAAGGTTAATGTGGGTAACATTTACACAAATGGGGGAAAATGGCTAATGGCACAATGAAGAAATTAACAAAAATGTAATAAACCCTATAACAAATGTCTATAAAATAATAAATGATGAGAATGGGAAGGAAGCAAATTTAATCCACAGATTGTTAATGATTTCATTGGTGGTTGTTATGGTGTAATGTTATTTCTGTAACAGCTGTTCATCTTTCATTTAAAATTCAATAACCTTTAGATTTTAACCTGCATGCTGACCCTCACTATTGTTCTGTGGCTTGTGGCAAAACTAAATGATAATTAATAGGCTCTATTACTACCCTACCTGCTGTTTTTATAAATTTCCCCGAAGCATAGATCAAAAAGGCCTCTCCTCCTTAAAGTTTATCAGTCATCGCTGACACCCCATCACCCACTCCTCCACCTTTTGGACTGTGCTACGGGATCTATCCGTGGAAAGAGGGAAAATTCCTGTTGGTATGAAGAGTCCCTTAATCATGGCATTGTTCTCTGTCACTGACTTTGCAAGCCAGGCATATTTGTAAACTTTAACAAAGTAGATTTGTGAGTTGCCTGCAGTGTATAACCCTTTTCTACAGTATCTGAGCTGTTTATGGATTTATAACTAGACTGTTTCCTGATATACCAAGGCCTGAATGGCAAGAGGAATCAACTGTTTAATTAACACAAGCAGCAAATGCTGGCTTTGTTCTCTATGCCTTACGGCTCAGATGCATATTCATGTTTTATTTTCCAAATCAGATTTAAACTGCAGCAGAGGAAGCTGGAGGCAGGCACACACAGAAATAACTCATGATTTTATTGCATTTTCATACACACAAGCACACACACCTTATTTTCAGCCAAACTCCTGTGGAATGTAGAACATATCCTAATATTTATGACAGACTTTAAATACTTCCATTATTACTGTGATTACTTTGGATTTTTTTTTTTTTTTTGTCTCTAAGCTTAAGACTTTGACCTTTCATTTGTTCCTAGAAATAGCTGTTTTTGTAAAATTAATTTGTGCTTCTGGAAACTGAAGAACTCTAAGGCTGGGGCCAAATTCACATTTGAGGATAGTAGGAAAGAAATATCATACTCTCTTGATTGCCTAGAAGGGCAACCATCTAAAACACAGGTGTTAAGAGTATTTACCATATTAAGTCCTCTTAATAACTAGAAGGAATAATTTGTTTTGAGCCAAGTCTGCCAAAAAGAAAAAAAAAATAGAATCAAAAAGGAAATAAACGGAAGATACTGCTTATTGAAACATTTTCTCCCTGCTTTGTTGTAAGCTCTGCTGGTTCATGTCTTATGAAACAATGCTTCTCAAACTTGACTGGGTCCAGGGATCAACTGACAGTCCTATTAAAATGAAGATTCTGATTTAGTCTGGGATGGAGCCTGAAATTCTGTTTCTATAACAGACTTCCAGGCAACCTCCAGGCTTTTGGGATCTGGACTGCCATTTGAGCAATGAAGTTATAAATGACATATCTCCCTTCCAGATGAGATCAACTGGCCAGAAAAGGACGAGGCGCCACCCCCCGATGCCCAGGATCTGATTACCTTGCTTCTTAGACAAAATCCCCTGGAGAGACTGGGAACAGGTTAGAGCACATATGTTTTAATTGTGCTAATATACAAAAAATAATGTCTTTGTGGAGCGCTCAGAGGTTTTTGTTTGTGTGTTTTGTTTTGGTTTGGGTTTTTTTTTGTTGTTGTTTTACAAAAGAAACATCTGTTGGTGTAGGACATGACTACAACACATCATAACAATAATATTTTGGATTTTTTTCTGATTCAGAGCAGTATGCACACTAGGAAGGTTGGTGGTTGTTTGTCTTTGATTTTTGTTTCTCTTGGGTTTTTTTGTTTTGTTTTTTTTTTCCCAAAAGTTATTCTTAATTTGTTTCAGTAAATAAAATTCGGAAGAAAACCTCTGAGAGCACAGTGGGATGCTTCTATCCTGAAAAACATGCATCTTAAATAAATTAAAACAGAGGATTTGAGATGTGGAGTTTTTTGTTTGGATTTTTTAAAAAATGCATATATATATATATTCCCAGAAAGATTTGACCCAGTCCGTTACTAGCTATAGGCTTTGAAATGGGTTATCAGTACTTGAACTAATTAATTAACTAGAAATGAGTGTCTGGGGTTGAACCATGCTGTCTCGTCATGGTGATCAGCACCATAGCCCAAGAAAGAGGATTAAAACTATTGGCTTTCAAGATTAAGGAGGTAGTAGATTTGTTTCTTGCTGACTGTTTTGCCCCCAGCTGTTCTACTTTTGAGGGTTTTTTTTCCTGCTCCTACTCGTCCTTATATTCTGAATAGACAGAGATCCCAAAATAGAGTCCCAGTCTGCCCCATTATTATCTAGATGGAACTAAATATTAAATATAAATATAAACACAGCACACACACACACACATACACACACACCAGATAGTATCCCTAATTTTCAGCAGTGAAAAGTGTTGACTTGATGGAATATTTACTCTAAGCTGTTTCATTCTACTTCACTTTGATAGTGAAAACACTGAACAAATCATTCTCTCCCTCGATTTTTCCTAGACAAAGGTAATTTGCAACAGCTCCTGCAAATACACGTTACTCTCCATGTTTGCCCACAGCTTCCCCCCCTCCACCGTTGGAGGGCTCCTTTCTTGCTTAAGCATGCTGTGCTACTAAAGTTGGTGATCATACAGTGAAACCCATAAGCCATATTCTTATAAATAAAGTTTTATTGAAATACAGTAGTGTCATTCATACACATTGTGGCTGCCTTCATGGTACAGTGGCAGAGTTGAGTCCTCGAACTGTATGACCCACAAAGCCTAAAGTATTTACTGTTTGGCTTTGTACAGAAAAATCTTGTTGACTGCATTAGCAAATCAAAGAAGATTGAAACTTGGGGCTCGCTCAGGAAAACTTTCTTGAGTTGAGCCTCTTTCTGGTGTACTGTGTGCCGGTATGCCTTTTGCAGTAGATGAATGGGTCTTCAGCTAGGAATGTAAATTAAGGGCAGAACCTCCACAGTCAGATTGCCTGAGTTTAAATCTCTGCTGTGTGACTGGGGGCAGGATGCTTCCCTTTCTGTGCCTCATTTCCTCATCTGTAAAATGGAAGTTGGAGAAGTACCACCTCACAGGATTTCCATGAGGATGAAAGGTCACCCATTCTGGCTCTTAGCACCTGGTCATACACTGCCCCTGGTACTGCCATTTTAATTTTTAAAAAGTACCAGTTTAATCTGGTACTTTAACCCTGTGGATGTCCAAGATTCATAAACAGTGGTAGTGTCCCTCCTTTTGAGCTGATTGAACTCTTTGAATAGAATGTACTTCTTCCCGCCCATTTGGTGTTCCTTTTGTCTGACGTGACTAGCAAAGTTGTTCCTCCCTACCCACTCTGACACAGTCACATTTGCTTTCTGGACCGAGAGAGAGGAGTAGATGTCAAAGAATGCATGTCAAGCTCTGAATGGGGCAGAGTTTTAAGGAGTGATTTTTACTCACTTGAACCAACTAGGAGAAGCAGTGGCATTTTCAGCTTGTCCTACAAGAACACAAATACCGATGTCTGTTGTCCTGTTCAGCTGTCCTGGAGAAGCATTGTCCTAGGTATAACCAAAAATAACAATAGAATTAGCACATGCCTTCCCAAGAGCCCACTTCTCTTCAGTGTTCTTGGGTCTGTTTGGAGAGTTTTCCCACTGAGTCTTCTGCCTGTTTCCCTCCTCTGAGAGGACTTGGAATCTAGATGGGGCTTGACTTCAGCAAAATGGGGCTATGATGCTGGTCAGCACGCCCATCTTTTTATATTATATGCTGCGAGTTATCTCTCTGTACATTTTCTCCTAGACTGCTACTTCTGTCCTTTTCAGGCCTTGACAATTAGAGACGCGAATCTCCTAGCAGAAGCTCGAAAGAGGCATTTAAAAGACCCTGCCCAAGCTCTTAGCGTTTTCAGAAAGTACTTGCCAAACAGGCCTGTCCAACATGACACATCCCAGTAGGGCCAGGAGAATGAGGCTGAGAATCCCGCAGGCCTGCCGTGCTGCTTCCAATGACAGCATTTTGGATTTAATGCATATTTAGCGAGCAAAATAATGCACCGTGAAAATGTGTGAATTCACATTTGCCCGAGAGACTAGAGAGGCTAAGAAAAGGAGTGTGAAGAACATAATGGATGTTTAAGAAACTTCCATGAAAGGAGAGAAACACTGAAGGGAGAACATTGGTGTGAAGCATAACTTAGAATTTAGAAACTTGTCCTACTTGAACTAGACTTTTGAACTTGTCAAGTGTTGAGCGGCAATCTGGTTTATTGCACTTCATAGCTGCTCGGAGGTGACTGACTCCCAGCTGTGTACCAGCTGAGAGGTCTGGAGTGGTTTCTTCATGACCCGGTCATAGTTTCCTAATCTGGGTAAATGGGCATGTTGTTATAGCCTTTGCAGGGTGATTGCGAGGACTGAAAGCCAACATGGTCATGAAGCTCCCAAGTATATTCACGTAGTGTGTCACAGGAGCTCCAGACATCATCTGTCCCCTTTCCTGCCCTGTGTGGTGAATTCTTGCAGTGACCACTGTCTCCTGCATGAGTTCCTGTGCTCCATCATTTGTATTGGGCTCATAATGCCATCATCCACATTGCCGCAGTAGTTCAGCCCAGAGGTCATTTCTCCCCAATGTATCCTTTTAACTCTTTTGTTCCCCATCTTGGCGAAAGTGCATAAGAAACAGGACTCTGTGGTCAGGGAACCTCTTCTGGGGTGGGGGGTGGGGCCACAAAGGCCAAAGGCTGAGAAATGTGACCTGGGTGACCTCTGGGCTGTGACTCTGTGGGGAGGATCCACTTGTCATCATCCACAGAGATAAAGTGAATGTCCTCCCTGACTTGAGTTCCAAACAGTGGCGGGTGGGGGGATGAGAACCCCAGCCCTCCCGCTGCTGTCTGGAAGTGCCCTGTGAGGCCTCAGATCTAGAGAACTGTTCTTCTGTAGGTAAAACTGAGCGAGTATCCCCTGTCATTGGTGTGTCCCCATGAGCAGCAGTAGAAGTGAGAGTCCTTGCATTGTGTGTGGTACGCCACTCAGTAGGGCTTAACCCTGTGGATCTCAGGGTCATTGGCACAGTGAGGGAGCTGGAGAGATGAGATGTTTAAGATCTTTCAGCTTTTCTAAGAATGGGAGAAGAGAGTATGTCTGGCAGCTTTGTGTGGGCATGTTGGCTTTATGGACCCTGAGGATGGGCCTTGCTTTTTTATTTTTATTTTTTTTTAAAGATTTTATTTATTTGACAGAGAGAAACACAGCCACAGAGGGAACACAAGCAGGGGGAATGAGAGAGGGAGAAGCAGGCTTCCCACCAAGCAGGGAGCCCGATGTGGGACTCGATCCCGGGTCTCCGGGATCATGACCTGAGCCGAAGGCAGTCACTTAACCAACTGAGCTGCCCAGGCACCCTCTTGCTGTTTTTAAACAGACTTCAGCTCAGCCTCTCCAAATTTTACTTAATAGGTGCTCGTGATCCGATATGCTTTCTCGCTTATGCGTCATTTCCCGTCCATATGGAGGTGACACAATGCCTGCTTTGCGGGGCTCCTTTCAGTGATTTAATGAAAGGAAACTAGATGCCTCTAGCGTGTAGTGCAATCCTTGTCCGAGCCAACCCTCCAACCAGAGCTGCTCATGCTGCCGCTCCTCTGGTCAATGTCAGACTTGTCTGTTGTGCTGGAAACACAGAGAATGCCAGTGGACGGTCCTAGACAGAGATTCTCATCACATGCTTAGTACAGAGAATCTCATCTTCATTTCTTGGGGTGATTTTCCCACTTTGCTTTTTTCTCTCCATTGTTCTCCGTACACTAATTGGTCCTGGCTGGGTTTGGATCCCGGACCTGCTCCCTGTGCTACAGCAGTCTGATGGAGACACAGCACATCTCTGAACCACGCAGACAGCTCCCCCACCCCAACACCTAGAGCCGGTTTCTCCTTCACTTTGCATTTCTCCTCTTCGTTTTTCATACTGCATGGAGGACAGGGTGGGAGGCATGGCGACAAGTGTCTGAAAGAGGCCTTTACATTACCCCTACAGGGCATCTTCTCGCAGGGAGGCGATTGTGAGTAGAGCCCCTATTAGTCTTGTGTGAAATCTCTCTTTCTGGTGTTTTTTCAGGATAGAGTCTTTCTTCTCTCTGTCCTTAACAGTATGGGGGGTGGGGGGTGGGGGGGACATAGGCCTGATGCTAATGCCACAACTGTGGGCCTTCTTTTTCCTGGGGTAGGGTGTGATATTTGGTGTGGCTTGCCCTTCCAAATTCTTCATTATGAACTGAGGGATACTGGGGTGGCTCAGTCGATTAAGCATCTGCCTTTGGCTCAGGTCATGATACCACAGTCCCAGGATCGAGTCCCATATCAGGTTCCCTGCTCAATGGGGAGTCTGCTTCTCCTTCTGCCTCTCTCCCTGACTTGTGGTCTCTCTACCTCTCCCTCTCCCTCACTTACATAAATAAATAAAATATTTTTTAAAGAAAGAATACTTTTCAAAAATAGTAAAATCAAATAAAACCATGAACTGAATTAAAAATATTTTATTGAATTGCATAGTCATGCTGACTTGGAAAAAAAAAGAAAAGCCTAAAACTTAAGAATTGCACCTGATTTTCATCCCTGCTTTATAAATCTATCAAACAGGTTTGCCAGTTTTTTACCTGAGAATCAATAATCCACAGAATCAAAGTCCTACCTATGTTCACAAGCAATCCAGTAAAATTGAAAGGAAACCATTATATACTATTAAGGAAAAATTCATCTTTATTAACCTTGCCTCCAGAGGAAATATTGCTCTGAAAACATTTTGTGCCTTGTGAGAATGAGAATTTCTTTGGTTTTGTAATGAGTGAGTTTGCTTCAGGCTAGTGTGTGTCTACATCCCCAAGTTCAACATAATGTGATTTTAAGTGGCCGTGTCATTAACCTTTGAAAAATGGAGGAAGTCATGGAAAAATTAACAAAGAAAAAGTGTCCCATAACAACTGCTGTTAGCAAAATCAAATCCTTGGCTGATAAATTATGGGGAAGAAATTTTTTTGTGGAGGGTATTGGTTGTAGAATGAAAATGTAAGATTTCCATGATTCTTTTTTTTTCTTTTTCTTGATAAATTGGGGAGGGTGGGGGTTGTTCTTAAAAGCTTTGCTTGGAAGGTAGTTTAACATCTTTCCCTCTGTCCTTTCCCTCCCTCCCCACCCTAAGGTGGTGCCTATGAAGTCAAACAGCATCGATTCTTCCGCTCTTTAGACTGGAACAGTTTGCTGAGACAGAAGGCAGAATTTATTCCCCAACTGGAATCTGAGGATGACACAAGTTATTTTGATAGTACGTGAATTATTTGACATAAAACATTTGACCTTTACTTTGTAGAAAATAATCTCCCCTTATGATAGAACCTTCCAGTCTTGAACCTGTGAGTTCTTACACCCAAGGCTACTGTGATATAGAAGATCCTAATTAATATATCTAAAGTAAAAGCTGAAATTCTGAGTAATTGGAACCATTCCCAAATGTTTCTTTGCAGCTCGATCAGAGAAGTATCATCACATGGAGACAGAGGAGGAAGATGACACGAATGATGAAGATTTTAATGTGGAAATAAGACAGTTTTCATCCTGTTCACATAGGTTTTCAAAAGTAAGTGAAATATGACATAAACGTGCAGGGTCTCCTTGAAGAATCTCCCTCAGGCCAGATAGTGGGCATCCCTAAACAGCTGGACAAGATGGTAAAAACCACACCTACAGTTGTTTTGGGACTTGGGGGGTCTCCTATACTTAAAAACCACACCTTTGGGGCGCCTGGGTGGCTCATTTGGTTAAGCGACTGCCTTTGGCTCAGGTCATGGTCCCGGAGACCCGGGATCGAGTCCCACATCGGGCTCCCTGCTCTGTGGGAAGCCTGCTTCTCCCTCTCTCACTCCCCCTGCTTGTGTTCCCTCTCTGGCTGTGTTTCTGTCTGTCAAATAAATAAAATCTTTAAAACAAAAAAACACACACACAAAAAACCCACACTTTTGAGTTTTGGAAAAGTGACTGACCCCACCATCTTGATAATCCAGAGTCCCTACCTACTTGTTTCACTCTCTACAGATGAGTATCTTTTTTCTTGGAGGCCCAGACTTGGACTCGGAGTACTGTCTTCAGAGAACACGATAGCCATATATATGCAGACCTCGCCCTGTAAGACTGAGTCTAGTTCAGTGCCAGGCTGTGGAGGAGTCCCCCACTTCTCTGAAGCTTTAATGAAGAACATTGAGTTTGCATCCTTGTGTGCACAGCCCCCTCCTAGTATCACACAGAATACAACACAAGGGAGCAGTCAGAGCCCTTGACATCAGCTAGGACCCTTGGGGGATAGTTGCTGTGGAATGAGAAAGTCTTGTAGACAGTAATAGAAAATGTAAGTTACATGACAGAGGCCGGAGGAAGCCAAGCTAGAATTTTGGAAATGGGAGAAGATAATAAAATCAGTGTCTGAGAAGGATGCTCTTTACTGAGAGTGGTGAGATGAAAAAATTCTTACCACTCACAAAGAAACCGGACAGGCAGGGCCCTAGGAAAGTGGAAAGGAACCTGGAGGGCCCCCTTCTCCCTTTTGCTATTTTCAGTAGCTATGCAATGGCTGTTGCCATGGCATTTTGCGTGTTGATTATTCAGCCCTTCTGTAACATGTAAGGCTTATAAAGTGTCCTGTATCTTTTTGTACATGACTACTAGATAGAGCACATCTGCAAATGGTCCAGGGCTTCCCTTGCTGTTTAAAGAAAGACTGTTGAGAGCTGGGGTCTCCCTGGAGGGGCTGCTGGCCAGCCTGTCCAGAGCCAGGGCTAAAGCTTTGATTACAGTGAGGACAGGCTTTCCCCCGTGCCTGTGCTCTGGCCCATCCAAGCTGGGCCCTGAACTCTTGTTTCCTCCCACTGTTTCCTGTGCATTAGCCACCGTGGGCCTCACCATAGTAGGTGATCGGCTATCTAAGGGCCAGTTCCACAGGAGCAGCAACGGGCTGTGTTGCACAGTGGGGAGTGCTTCCTGCCCTGGGCTCTCAGCTTCTGATTTTTCTTTCCGTCTTTCCTGTGGGACAGCAGAGATCTCAGGTCTCCCTAAGCTCTGATCCCTTTCAGAAACACCAGTCCCATCATAGGAAGCTGCCTGTCTGTGTATGTGATTTATAAGCTAAACAAACCCCTCTGACTCAGAACCAAATGTGCACTGCCTTCCCTCCACACACACACATCTTGAAATAAGTAATTTATTCTTCTCTTTGCACTCAATTCCGATTCATTTCCCTGCTTCCCAGTCCTGACTGGTGGCCATTAAATTGTCTTCTCTATGATTTTCTTTTTCTGATAGACTTCATGGTTAAAAAGTCATCTAAGATGGGCGTTGATCCCAGGGCTTAGAAACCCCAAAGCATCTGTGGATTGTGTTTGCAGATGCAAAGTTCATAACGAGATAGGGCAAGAGGGTGATGACTTCATAGCTCCCCACTCCAAGAAGAAAATAGATCCACGGACCATTCATCTCAGGACTCAAGTAAACAGCGTGGGAAAGTACCTTCTGAATACATAGTCCCAATTGAAACTTTAGTCGTACTCTCATACTTTTCTTCCCAGGCTTGGGGTTTTTCTGACAAACTCTTTTGAGAAGGTAGTAATAAACCCCAATGCTTTGCCTCGCAGGTTTTCAGCAGCATTGATCGAATAACTCAGAATTCCGGCGAAGAGAAGGAAGACCCCGGAGACAAAACCAAAAGCACAGCGTTGCTGTCCACAGAAACGTTCAGCTGGAGTTCGGAATATTCTGAAATGTATGTGAAATGCCTGTTAAGGAGGGTCGTAAGCAGTTGATGCTAGTGCAGTGGTTCTTCAGCCTGAGTGAGCATCAGAATGTCCCTGAAACCCTATGAGAACACAGCTGGCTGGGCCCGTCCCAGCATGTCTGCTCCCCTAGATCAGGGGTGGAGGCGGAGAACAGGCCTGTGGCCCAAGTTCCAGGGATTGCTGTTGCAGCCAGTCCAGGGACCTCGCTGTAAGAACCACTGCACTAGACATGCGCTGGTTAGCCCCCCTCAGTTCCGTTTTATCTCACTTCTTCCCAGAGTCTCCTCGAACGCAGTTTCCTAGTGTGTATGCAGACATGCCTCTGTTTTGTTTTTAATTAAGGCAACAGTTATCCACATCCAACTCTTCAGATACTGAAAGCAGCAGACATAAACTCAGTTCTGGCCCACTTCCCAAACTGGCTATTTCAACAGAGGCAGAGAAAGATGAAGCTGCTCTCTGCCCCAGAGACCTGCCGGAGGAGCCAGAAAAGCCAGCCCTTCCTCCTGCAGAGAGTGCTCAGGAGGAGCCCGAGGTCACCACACCCGCCAGTACCATCAGCAGCTCCACACTGTCGGGTAAGCGCCTGGGCGAGCCCTCTGCCATCCACCTGCCGCCCACCAGCTGGAGAGCTCAGGGCCGGGCAGCCTCACTAGGCGATGATGGTGGCTGTTCTGTGCCGCTCTGCTCCCTCCACAGCCCCACGTCTAGGACTTGGGGGGGATTGGTTCTTACAAACTGAGGTCACCCCTCCTGACCACATGGCCATAGAGCAAACCCTCCTTACTTTAGTTTGGCCTGAGAGCCAGCCTTTGCTTTCACAGCTGGGCTTCAGTGGGATTCTCGGATGGTGGTCAGAACACGCCACGGACCATGTTGTGTTCTCTGTTGATGCAAAAGCAGGTCTCGCATAGTTGTGTCTAAGTCACAGTTAGGAGTAAGGAACTGTATCAGACAGCGACGTGCTCAAAATTACCCTCAAAAATGGCTTCAGACGCAGAAGTTAAACTATAAAGACATATTTCCTTCCCGTGTAGAAATGGGTGGTGGTTTCTTGGAAAGAGTTGTTGTTGTTTTAAATATTTTACTTATTTATTTGACAGAGAGAGTGGCAGCTAGAGAGGGAACACAAGCAGGGGGAGTGGGAGAGGGAGAAGGGACTCCAGGATGATCTAGGGACTCCAGGATGATGACCTGAGCTGAAGTCAGATGCTTAACGACTGAGTCACCCAGGTGCCCTGAAAAAGAGTTGGTTTTGGTTATGGGGCTATGTTGTGCCAAATAACTTCCATATATCCACACTAGACTCTTAGTGTAGTAAGATGCTTATTCTGTGAGATGTGTAGGTGATCTCCATGCATCTAGGACTAAGAGGGGAGGAGAGAGTGAGAAATACCAACACAATTCAGATTGGTATTTCATGAACATATGAAAGGATTCCACTGCAGACACAAATCACGTCCCAGTCTCTGGCGAACCAGAGTACCACAACTCCCCGGGCATTGGTCACTGTTGGAGAGGCTGTCGAGAAGATTGGACTTTTCTTAGAGAGCACTTTATAGTGTCACTTTTGTATGACATGACCTTTCTGACAGCAGAGACAGTATCTTCAAAGGATTTTTCTTTCTCTCTCTTCCCCTCAGTTCCGTTGCCATGTAGGATAATTCCCCTTATACTTACTTTTTTATAAAGCCAAGAGAATAGCAATGTAGGAGTAGTGTAGACACAACCTAGTGGTCCAATATTTTTAATTATTTTGAGTTCTTCTTGGTGTCAAGTCAAATGGAATTATCTCAACATTTTATATTTCTGGTTACTACAGCCTCTGTTTCCTAGTTTATGATCGTGCTCTGAGTAGAGTATACTTAGCTCCATTTAAAATGTTCTCGTAATACGGTGGATCACTTAGTCTCCACGCCCTGATCCCCATCTGCAGTGTCGAAGGGAAAGGGAGGGAAATGGTGTCTAAGCAGTTGATTGATTACTTTCATAATTAAAAAAAAAAAAAAAAACTGCTTAGGTCCAGCCGTGCATTTTGATTAATTGATTCAAACCACCTTTCTATCTCCCCCATATATACACTAAAAATAATCAAAGACCTTGGGGGCTGTACAGAATAGAGAGATGAGCTGATCTGCTCATGACCAAGGGTAATTAGGAAATCTGAAAACCGTGACTGTAGTAAAATTAAATTTGTTGATTTTTATATTGCTCCACTATCAAAAAGAAGGAACCCTTGACATTTACAAAACATTAAGGTGACATTATCCACCACTGGCAGAACAGAAATGCATGCTTATATCCAGGGCTATGAAATGAGGTGGTGGAGGCAAGAGGGAGGGATGATAGAAAAAAATACCATATATTTACATTCCGGCATTTAGGGAAGTAGAGCTTTATACCTCTTTGTCTTCCTTCATGACTACATTGCTTTTAAATCAATGCCAAGTAAAATTCCTGAGGCCTTAGGTGTATTATTCACTGTGAAGAGATTCAGCTTTTTGTTTTGCACTTGTCAGGGATCCCACCCACTCCATTTAGCAGGGAGAAGAGTGTGTAACTTACCCAAAAGGAAGCTTAAGGTTTTTGAGATAAGGTGTTTGGTTCCTGATACAGTATTCATCAAGTGCTTGAGCTGCTGGTTTCTTTATTTAGAGTGCACAGAGTAGAGGGACTTGAGTGAGGTTGAGTTGGGCAGGTGGCAGCGGGAAGGCTGCTGAGACTTCCCTTAGGATCATCTTCCTCTGTGGGTCACGTGGGTGTCACATGGAAGTCTGAATCTTTTCCTGCACCCACAACACTCTCCCAAATCCCAGCTTCCCTTAGTGAGGACCCCACCTGTAGGGCAGGTGCCCCCCTCTGTGCACAGAGGCCAAACTCGAACTATGCCATTGAGTGGTCCATTCAGCAGCAGGACAGAAACGTGAGTTGGGTCTTATCCAGCCTGACTCTTTCCTAGGCAAAGAGTGTCATGTGCTTTAAAACCTGCCCGCTGGTCTTTCAAAGGATCATTTATTGTGCTATCAGATTCTCTGCACAGATTGCAAACCTTAAGGTGATGATCCTGTTGATGGTTTTGAGAGCACCAGGGGCTTGTAACACAGGATTTAGAAGTCAAACTGTGGGAAGAGCCAAGGTGCCCTTCAATAGAAGTCAAATGAGATAAGCATTGTTTTTTCTGGACGGACAAAGATCATCAGTGATTTAAGGAAAGAAAGAAAGAAAACTGGTAGTCTGCGAAAGCAGCAGTAGGAAGAACCAAAAGCGAAGGACTCCACATGTGATTCTGCTCAGAAACTTTACTCTTCATCTGTGCTGTTGCCCAGACAGACGTCAGTGATTTTCCATTGTTGTCGCCTCCTGCTTGATTGTATTCTCTTGGGATCCTCTCCTGAGGAGAGTCCTCATTTTTTAACTAAAATCAAGGAAACAGAACACCTCCAGTGTCTCTTAAGGGTTAATAAACAAAAGTAAAGAAGGCAGGGCCGGCTTTAGAGAGGAAAGGATTTTACCCTGGGTCTGGGTCTGGTGGGTAACTTCAGGACAGAACGACTGACACACTGCCTAGAGGCAAAGCCAGGAAGATGTCATGAGCCACTGAGTAACACAGAGGCTAATAAGCTTTGTCATCTTTTGAGGTTTGCAAGGAGCAGAGAGTATAAGGGGACATATGGTGTGAGAATTCAAAGGTGACACCTCAGGTACTCTTCTGTCAGTTAATGTGTGAACCTAGTGTAGGCGTGTCCTGGGAAGGTGGTGGGGGGCACAGGCATAAGTCTACATGAAGACATGAGGTGATGTCCACTTATTACAAACAGCATTGTCCACATTATTAAGAGCATTGCTAAGGATGATCACTAATATATGGGATAATTACGGGATAATCATACTAGACAGCGCACGGTCGTGATGTTGATAAGGTGATGCTGCTTCACAGCATGACCTCCCATGCTTCGGAAACAAGGGGAAGGAGTTGTCATGACAAGGGTTGTAAGATAGAGATTCTAGAAAGGAATGAGTCTTCTAGGAAAGGAGGGGAGTCATGGGCTGAGAATGAGCAGACTCATGGACAGGTAGAGTGACACCTGAATCGACGCCTCTTTCCTTTCCTTCTCCCCCACATCTCCTTTCTCCAACCGGTCATGAGTCTGTAATGTTTGCCTGACACTGCAAGGTTCACAGGCCACAGGGGAGGACATTTCCCGGTTTGTTCTTCCTTCCCTCTCTCTTCCCCTGTCCCCACCTCTCCTATCCCCGATTTCCCTGAATGTGTTTATCCCTTCTTCTTTGTGCAGTTGGCAGTTTTTCAGAGCACTTGGATCAGATAAATGGACGAAGCGAGTGTGTGGACAGTACAGATAATTCCGCAAAGCCATCCAGTGAATCCGCTTCTCACGTGGCCCGGCAGCGATTAGAAAGCACAGAAAAAAAGAAAATCTCGGGGAAAGTCACAAAGTCCCTTTCTGCCAGTGCTCTGTCCCTCATGATCCCAGGAGGTAGAGAGACATCTACTCGCATGAAATTGTGTGATGTGTGCATGTGTCCCTCCTTCCCCGGTTCGGAATGCTGCTGGGGATGCAAGACCGTAGAAGCAGTAGCGGGGGGCGGTGCCTGGCACAGTTCTGGGAGCTTCTTGCTGCAGGAGCTCTGGGCCTCCCAGACAGCATGTGTTGCTGATTTCTTCTGGCTTCTTTCTGCATCAGGAGGTGAAACAGACTTCCTTCCCACAAAGCCTTCCTTCTTATATTTGTTTTCTTTCCTTTTCTGCTCCCCCCCACACACCGAGTTCAGTGGTAAATTTACCTCCTCTGAATAGTTTTTCTTCCCGAGACTGGGCATCATTGATATCACTTTACCAAGCTGCTTATAGTGTCTATGTTGGAAAGCTAAGTATAGTTTTCCTCATCTAATTAATGAGGAAATAGACATGGAGGACGTAAGTTTTTCATTTCTGGGGATGCAGAGAGTCACAGCACTGAAATTCTACTTCTTCACAGCCCTGTCTGTTGAGCTGTGCTTCCTCCTACTGGTAGTCATATCATTTTCTTCCTTGTATTGGAAGACGGAGCTTAATTATGGTTTTGTGGAATTGCAGTATTTTTCCACAACTGAGTTTTGCCTCCACAAATTACTAAGTCCACAGCAGTTCCACTGGAAAAGACGGGATACACACCCTAGTGTTGGTGACTTAACACTCCAGTGGCGGCAAGGGAGTGCAAGTAGCTGCTGGGTTCTGTTGCCGACGGCTTGCATTTGGAAGGATACGGACCATGTCTTAAAGGAATCATTGATATTTTCAAAATTTCCTGTTTGTGCAGAAAGAAATTTGACAGAAACAGATGCTCCTGTGGGGATACTGCTCCCTCTAGCGTACTCTTTGCTGGGAGACATCCTCTTTAGTACCATGAAACAAACACCTATCTCCCTAGTTTTTATGACCCAAAGGCAGTGGCCCAAGAGCAGCTGTGGTGGGAAAGGTAAGGCCACTTTCAAAAGCTGCTGAGAAAGCCCACATCTTGGTCCCCTAGAGCACTTGTTCAATTTGGAGCAATAAAGGAAACCATCATGAGGGAAGGGATCAGGGACTCAGCTTTCCAGCCGTTTTGGGGTGTGTGTGTGTGTGTGTGTCCACTCTGTCCCATTCTTGCTTGCACGGTTTGAAGTTCACTGCCCACTAGTGTGTGTCTCCTCACCTGGCCTTTTGACCTTTAGAGAAAAGATAGCCAGCAAAAGAGTTCTAAGATGCCACGTGCAGTCACAAAGTGAAGGAACATGGTAGTGAGATTCTTGGCCTTGTTCTACTTTGGCCACACCTAAGAATGGGAAGAACTGATAGTGTGGATACTTTCAGTTCACTGTGGCCACAGGGTCCTCAGGCACCTGGTGAGGCTTCAGTAGCCCTGGGGCTCAGTCTCCTGGCTTCCACGGGGCTCGCCCTTCAACCTCAGCCTCTTCTCTAGATTGTTCTTCTTGTCAAACGTACACGCAGTTTCATGTGGCCAGTCAAGGTCTGCTTAGATTCACATGGATGGAACAGCGATAGCAACAATTACATTCGAAGTGTGTTTGCTTATAAAACAAGAAGAACAGAGTAGAATTGGTATTGTGGAAGGTGAACTAAGTTTTTCTTAAAATTTCTCTATTTCACCTGTATTATCCTCTCAGAATCATTGTCAGAATTGTAGGTGACACATGAAGACAATCAGTTGTAGTCAGAGTAATGAGGAGTGATTTGTAGAGAAATTTACATTGCACAGTTGCTTGATCAAAATCCCTTACTGAGTACTAGTTCAGTAATACTGTCAAAAGCAACTGGGGCCTTGATAAAGTGCTTTCCTGACCATGGATGTTTAAGAAGAGCCGTGTCCGGGTTGTGGAGGGTAAGACTTGGAGCCTGAGGATCTGTTCCTTTAGGCCACACAGTCTTCTCTGTGTCAAGGCGTATTTGAAATTTGTGCATCTGTGATTTGTTTCTGTAATTAAAATATAACGTACTAACTAGAGCTGTCACAGCCAGGTAGGAGCTACGTTTTGTGTGTGTTTTAATTAGTGTAGGGAATTGAGAAATTATAACTTCAGAGAATTAATTGAAAAAGGAGTTAAAATAAAGACACTTTTGAAGTTCTCTTAATAGCCTCTGTTCGGAAAGCCATGCTAGTTATATAAATACTTTTATATTACTTCTTTATGAGACATGAATGGATTCATCTTGCAGCCAAGCTCCCAGTCGTGGCAGGGCTAATGCGGTGTGGGCCGACTGCGTGGATGTTTGTGTGGTCAGGATCGGCTTTGATGACTGGCTTCTGTGTTGCAGATATGTTTGCTGTTTCTCCGCTGGGAAGTCCTATGTCCCCTCATTCCTTGTCCTCAGACCCTTCTTCTTCACGAGATTCCTCTCCCAGCCGAGATTCTTCAGCAGCTTCCGCCAGTCCACATCAGCCCATCGTGATCCACAGTTCTGGGAAGAACTATGGTTTTACCATTCGAGCCATCCGGGTGTATGTGGGAGACAGTGATATCTACACGGTGCACCATATAGTTTGGGTAAGATCATCAGCCTCTCATTCTTGTTCATTTCCATTCCCACCTATCCTGGAAAATGAGTAAGTTGGCTGAGGCTTATTTATGAGCAGTTTTTCTGTTAAGCTGTCATTTGGGACCTGTTTCATGCCCTTTCCTTTTATGGGGTGGCATGGAAATTAGTGAAAACTAGCACTTTCTCATAATTCTGTCAGTTTTCATGTTTCATTGTCCACTCTGCATAGCAAGCTGGTGGAAATAGTCAAAGATAGTCCTCTTACCACCATTTTTTGTTTTTTTGTTTGTTTTTTTTCTTGGTAATTTTTTTCCTGTTCTTCTTTTATTTAAAACGAAGCAAAACAAAACTACCTTCTCCACTCACCTGCAATTTTGTAAGGAATGATCCAGTTTTAGGATGATGACAGAAAAGGAATAATAACCATGCCTTCTTGATTTCTTCTTAGGAGCTTAGGATCATTTGCTGATTAACTCAGAATATTCTCCCAGAAGAAACAATTGACTTTAGGGTTGCCCTTTGTTGACTTATGAATATATACTCTCTTCTTGGACTTTAGAATGTAGAAGAAGGAAGTCCAGCATGCCAGGCAGGACTGAAGGCTGGGGATCTGATCACACACATCAATGGAGAACCGGTGCATGGACTTGTCCACACGGAAGTTATAGAGCTCTTGCTAAAGGTATTATCTTTTTATGTCCGTGCTGTACAGATAAAGCAGGTCTTCAAAAAGAACTGGTTCCAAGAATTCTCTCTTTAAATTCCATAGTTCTTCTCTATAGTATACTCTAAGTTTTATTGCTGAGAAAGGGGTTCAGCAGTCTATCATTTAAAGGAGAAGAGAATATGAATTCTCTGGTTATTTATATCGTGAAAACCGTGTTCTTATATCTGCCCAGTCACTTCCTAATTTAACTCCTTTTTCTAAATCACAGATAACAAGAAGGGTTTTTTTTGGGGGGGGGGGTTGGTGTTTTATTTTATTTTTTTTACATTTAATGAAACTCACATAGTAAAATCTATTTGGAAATATCCATCCTAAGGGTGATTTTCTTCAGGAACATTAAGCAAGGTTTATTCTAGTGCCGTGGAAGATGAAGTGGTATTGAACTGTGAGGTCAGATATGAAGGTTCATTCTGATTGTTCCTTTGAAGGACAGAATGGTGAATACAGGGATGCCTGCGTGGCTCATTCGGTTAACTGTCCCACACTTGGTTTCAGCTCAGGTCGTGATCTCAGGGTCGTGAGATTGAGCCCCACATTTGGCTCTGTGCTCATCTCGGAGTCTGCTTGAGATTCTCTCTCTCCCTGTCTCTCCCTCCGCCCCACCACGTGCACATTCGCTCACTCTCAAGTAAATCTTTTAAAAAAAGAATTATGAAAATACATACATATACCATAAATGACAGAAATAGGTAATAATGGAGGAAGGGGTGGTAGCAATCATTAGGCCTCCCCCCCCCCCACACACACACACAAATGAATTTGAACATAAATTATTTTCTATCTCGAATGTAAACTGAATAAAGCCTATAGAGTTAAGATCACAAGAACCGTGGATGTGAGTGGGGAGAGAAAATCTACACTCATCCTCTCATTTCTGTTGAGTTACTTGCTCTGTCACCTGCTGACTGTAGAAAATGTAAAGCTAGGGCTCCAAATATGGGCCTTGTAAAAACAAAGATGAAGTTGTGTTTGATGGTAAAATCTGTTCAGAAAAAGAAGTCTGTGGTCAGAAATACAGTTTCTAATTGGAGGGTTATTTTACCAATCAACGGATTTGTGGATGACCTCTTGCTTTTTGAGCACCAAAGGGGCTGTAAGGGACTTCTATACAGAGAGGTGTGAGCCATAGCTTCAAATAACCTACAGCATATTGAGAGACAGAACATAAATACATGTATGCCATTTAAATAATGTGCATCTGGATTGTTTTCAGAACCGTTACTCAGAGTCCAGGGCCATAGTAGATGTTGATAACACAGGAATTAAGGTATAGTCCTTGCCCTTGTGAAGTATGGGCGATGTAGGAGATGTATGGAAGCAGATAAAGCTTAACTTAATTAGTCCGAGGGAGGAGTGTCATACTTTTGCAGAGAACATTCTATGAGTGGAGAGACATCACAGAGAAATTTCATTGAATTGGAACATGAAAGAAAATTAGAAATCTCAAAGACACTATGAAGAAGTGGGTGTGCTGAGCCTTCCAAAAATAAGTACAGTTTAATGACTTTTCTCCTTTCCTGTCATTCCCACAGCTAATAGGAGTATATTCTTCAAAAAATTAAGGGTCTGGTCTAGGTTTTGAGAGTAGTTAATAGCACGCATATTCAAAGGTTCATTGTGAAGTAGTAGATTTTAGGAAAGTTGTTGGCATTGATTAATTCACATTATTAGTGAAATTTGGGTCTTTGGCTCAAAGTTTGAGGGGTTGAGGCCTGATGTTGCTATCATGAATTCCTACAGCTTTTTTCCCTAACACTAGCCAAGTTTCTCACAAATGCATGTAGTGATCACTGAAGGGCTAGGACTCAGTATTGAGAAAACACTGCAGAGCCATCCACAGTGTTGGAAATCAGCTTAAGGCAGGTCGTGCTGAACACATAGCAAATCAGACAGAGCCCTGCCTGGCAGATCTTAACTATTAAAGCTTTCCACATAATCCCAGCATGTACCCAATACCTGGGATATGGACGGGTACCCAGTAACTGTTTGTGGTGTTGAGGTGAGCAGTGAGGTTCTCCTTTGCCTGCTGTCCAAAAGCTACCATGGGAGGAGCCAAATACCACACTGCTGCTTCTGTTATGCCTTGGCTCGTGTCTTGGTACACATGCCAGTCGGTCTGCCGTTCGCTGCTAAATGGCCGGCGTCTGGCTGTGCTTTACAGTGTGCCTACGGAACAGCACACATGATGCAGTGGATGACACCTGAGTTTTTTAGTTTCCTTCCCCATCTACCCCTGAGAGTACTCTTTGTCCACCTGGTATGCAACAACTCACCCCTAGTAAGTGTCCAAGAAATGGGAGGCACAGCAAGGTTGCCGACTCAGAGATCCTTCAGCTGTGAAAGTCACCTGAAATGACTTTAGGCTCAATAGAACAAAATTCTAGAAAGAATTCGTAGAAAGACTTTACGAGTCTGACCAACAACTTCTCTCACAGTACCTGCTCCTGCGGTCGGTCCCAAGCTGTCCCCGAGCTGCCTGCCGCATTGCTGGCTCAGAGTTCAGCCCTTTTGAGAAAAAGCCCAGGGAAGTTGTTTCCGGGAACTCTACCCCCCCCCCACCAACCCATCTTACATGTCCATTATATAAACCTTTCCACCGCAGAGGTTGGCAGACAGAGAAGAGACAGAGGTGTGTATTTATCTATCTCTAAAATGCTCCTTGCTCTTTTCTAGGAGCTCACCCTTTGTTTTAGATAGTAAGCTTTGTGTTTTACATCCTGCTAGAGCTTTTTCAAATCTTGGCATTAACATTTAAAAGAAGGTCAAAGGATTTTAAATTAGTTTGGCTTTCTGCCTTCTTTGTAACGGTGTTGTGTTACATGCTGCACAGCTCCAGCCCAGCAGCGTATCTTCTTATCATTTCTTATCATTTCATGTACCTACTCATAAAATCACAAGAAGAAACAATAAACTGAAATATACATATACATATATATATATATATATATATAATCTTTAGAAAATATGCATTTGTTTTCCTGGCTGGAACAGTTGATGATTTTCATAATTTGTTTTATATTTGATATGATTCAGGATTTTAAAACCTGCTTCTATGGAATTTGAATATATATTTCTTCTGAAGGTTTCTGGCCATGCCTCTTAGTAGAATCCCGTCTCATTTATAACCCTGTGTCCTCTGGTCATGGCGGGTCTCTGAGATTGCACAAGCGCGCCCACAGCGTGCTGGGGAGCGCTGGCATCTGTCACAGAGCCGAGCAGGGGATCCTGCCTCTGGTTCATAAAGGAAGCACTGGAGAGGAGCAACCAGTGTAATGAAACAAAAAGGATACGAGGGATTTAATTATCTTCCCAGTGAACTGTGTAATCATGCAGCTTTCTCCCAAATTTAAACAGTGATTCTTGGACCAAATGTAAAGTGAGGAGGAGGCACACCGGGCTCCCTCCCGTCGTGGCGCGGAGCAGCAGGGTCGTAGCTCTATTTCGGTGTCCTCGGGTGCCATTTCCGTGAGGGCTGCTCCTTGCAGACTCCTTCAGGAAATGTCTTCATGACACAAGGCTGCCATGTGTCTGTTTAGAAATGCCCGTCCGGTACTCATTTAGCTTTTTGGAATGTGACCACAGGAAGCATTTTCCATCAAACGTCTTCACCTTTGGTCTCGTTTCTCCTCACAACTATCAAGCAAACCTGCTGGGGGAACGGGGACTTAATGTCCTCAGTTGCTTCACGTCCTCGATTCATAGAATTACAGAATCTTGTGCTTCTCCAGTTCAGTTCCCCACTGGCTCTGTGACTCCGTTATAGTGTGCTCCTTCACCTTTGCCTCCCCCGTCTCCCGCCACAGGAAGTTAGTCACCTCCATTTGGCTTTCGGGTAGCTTTCTTCAAAGAACTTCACCAAAGCAATAAAATCTTTCTCCACCACTTTTGTGGGTGAAGTCCCTATAGATGCAGGTAATAACATGCCCGGCTTTAATCTAATCCAGGAACCTCTCAATTCAACCAGGTTGCTTTTTCAGGATAACATTGGTTTAAATTACGCCCAGTGCGTAAGAGAAGCCCTAAAACTTCATCGCCCCTGCTACAGAAATTTCTATGAATTCTGGGGAACTTCTGGCTGCTAAAATGAAGGCCGTCAGATAGCATTGTTTGAGCCCTGAAAATGTGCAGAGCATGTGTTAGGTCTTGAAGGGTCATAAAACAGAGGACCCCAAGAATAATAGGTAACAGAGAGTGCTTTATATAGGTGGACTCCTATAATACTTACACCCTGGGAGGTTAGTGCTGTAGATAACAGTGTGTCCCCACTTTACAGATGAAGAAATTAAAGCATGAGAATGTTAGCTGAGCAGCCTGAGGTCGAAGTCTGCACCCTGCTGTGTGGTCTCAAAGCCCATGCGTTTATGTCAGTCCAACTAGAGTGCTCTCTACCTGAAATTCTCTGGTTGCCAGTAATGCAGTACAGTGTTCACGTGGAAAAACAGTGGCAAATCAGTCTGTAGTCAAAGGCACAGACTCTAAATATGGCCCAAAGTTCAAAGGAGAGATAGCTTCAATTAGGATAGACAGGGAGGGTGGAGAGTGAGTGTATGCGAAGGGACTGCAGGACAGTCTCAGCAGAACAAAGAGAGTGTGTGCAAACAGAAGGGCAAGAAAGCTCCAAGTGCTTGAGGTACATGAGTAAAGTAGTGTGACAGGAGCCTGGGTTTGTATGGATGGGGTATGCAAGGTGGTTGGAGCTGGATTGTAGGGGATGTGAATCAGAACAAAGACATAGACCAACGGAACACACAACATTCCCCATGTGCATGATTCAAGGAAAGGAATGTAAAAATAGTCTGCCTCACTGAGCTACCCAAGCCCAAGCGATAAGCTCACATGCAGCCAGACTGAGAGGAGGAGATTGGTTAGCCTGCTGTTGTATTGAGTTCAGCCAGCTTAAGGTAACTTCCCTCCCACCATGCACAATTACACAAATTGTTTGTAGTAAAAGTGAACAAATTGAACACGTAACAGTCTGCTTGCCCCATTTTTTGTTGTTTTTTAAACAAGTACCAAAGAATTCCTCTTAGAAGAGTTCACTCATTCTTCAGAAGAATGTATTGAGGATGAGCTGATTCAGTAAGACCAGTTGCACTGAACTCAGACAGCCCTCCCCGTAGCCAGTGCGCCCACCAGGGGGCAGGCTTTACGATTCCTACCCTACTGTGGGAAAAGTCATTTTTCCATTCCTTCACCATTTTCGTTGTCATTAATGCTCCCGGTGAAATATTTGTGGTCTGTATTTTCTGTCTCTGTAGTTAATTCCCCCTTAGGGAAGTTCTCTTGGTGTTATGTAAGTCAAGCAAACGGTCCTCTGCAACAGTCATATATAGACACAAGAAAGAGAAAACCAGGTCTGGTTTTTACAGGGGAAGGGAACATTTGTACAGAGCTCAGTGGTGTGCTCTGATTTAAAAACCCTGGTCGTAACTATTTTCTGATAAGATATGTTCCTCATTTATGTTTATTTCTTAAAATGTTCATGCTATTTTTATATCTCTTCTTTTTCTTCTTGGCAGTCTGATGCGTTGATCATTCCTTATATCAGTCCAGTGCCCAATTCCCTCACCACCACCCGTTAAGTATAAGCCATGTCCTCTGCTGGGAGCAAGACAGGTGGAGGACCAGGGTGCGCCATGCCCATGACAAGTGGGCACAGGGGATAGGGGGCAGAGAGCCTGGATGGGCTCTGCCACGGGGCTCTGTGACTTTGGGAAGAAGAAATCCCAGTGTCCCTGAATCTTTTCCTCATCTTTCATGCAAGGATAACAATTCTTTCCCACTTCAAAAGGTTGTAAAAAAAATAAAACCACCCTCCTGGCATGGTGGTGAAAATAAAGTATGAGAATATATGTGAAAAATGCTTTAATGCTCAAAATGCACTTTAAAAAGGCTGCATGGTGCTGTTAACCGCTTAGAGATAAAGATAGGAAAGGCGATTGTGAATTATGCTAGAAAGAGTAGAATTGGACTCAGGTTCAGTGACTAACGTACTAGGGCAGCCTCAGTGGTCACGAAAGTTGTGTCCCGTCTGTATGTGAATGTGGAAAAGGGTTGAAAGAACTGCAATGAAAGATGAATTCCAGCTGTCCTGGTTGCTGTTTTCATTCACCTAACGTATGTAGGATGGACTGACATTTTTAGCAAACCTCAGTGTGTGAAAGGAAGATCCCATTTCCAAACAACCTCTGTTGGTAGGCCTTCCATACTTAGAAATTGAATGATCTGTTCAAACAAGAAAATAGAATGTCAGTCTTTACCATCAGATAAGGTTTATTCTTAAAGTTTTGACATTTTCATGTAGAACATATATTTTATTCTCTCAGAATATTTTTTGCCTTTTGTTTCAGTTTAAATCCTATTTCCCTAAAATACTTTATTTTACAATTAGTACATTAAGTATGGGAATACATGCCCTAAATTAAAAAAAAAAAACAAAACTCTAAAAACCAGTTATAAAATATTAAGACTTGCTGATTCTAAAGTGGATATAAGACCTGGACAGATTATCTCCTGAAGAGAGAGAAATGACCAAAATAAATGAGACACCATCAAAGAACAAAGATTAAATTTTTGTATAATTTGCATAAAATTGGGAATTTTTTTAATGTTAATATTCAGTTCTCACAAACTTCTGTGGTCAGAAAGATATTTATGGGGGTACTTGGGTGGCTCGGTCAGTTAAACATCTGACTATCAGATAAATCTGAAAAAAAAAGATATTTATGTGCTGCCCACAGATACATATGTTGACAAACTTTCTAGAAAATAGTGTATTAGTATGTATCAAGAGCCTTTAAAAAGTTTGGAAAGACCCTTTGATTTGCTGCATTGACTCTAATTATGTAATCGAAGGAAAATGACAGAGATCAGGACACTGATTTATAGACGAGGGTATTTATGACAACTTTTAAAAGAATTGAAAAGTAGAAAACAATAGCAGTGTGCAAATAAGTTTTGATTCACCCATCGCATGGAATATTATTTATACGGCCAATAAAAAGTGTGTTCTTAATGAACATTCAATGATTCAGGAAAGGTTTTCTAAGTTATGTAATGTAAAATGGAAAAACAACAGAAAGCTAAATACTAGATTGACTAAGATTAAAATTATTTATGAAGTATTTCCATATATGTGCTTAACTTATACGTGCCTGAAAAGAGATCAAGAAATATGCTGAAATATTACCAGTGTTAGCTGAGTGATAACTCAGTGATGTGAGATAACTCAGCTGTGATAACTCATCATTAGCTCAATGATGTTTATTTTTACTTATACTTTACAATTACTTCTTATGTCATATATTATTTCCCAAATTGGAGCAGGGGGAGTAGATGGTAATATGAAAGCAATCAATCCTCACTGGTTTGGTCCCCTGCCCCCACCGTACTTAACTTCCTCATCGCGTAGTACCACTTAGAGCTGAATTGCTAGGTGTTTCCCAGGCATAGGCCTTTTCAAAGACCCTTCTGCTTATACTGCTTGTCTTTCGGAGATAATCAGAGCCATCTGTGGTTTTGAAAGGACATGTTTCTTCCCCAGTTATTAAGAGATTCAAGGGCACCTGGGTGGCTCAGTGGGTTAAAGCCTCTGCTTTTGGCTCAGGTCATGATCTCAGGGTCCTGGGATCAAGGCCTGCATCAGGCTGTCTGCTCAGCAGGGAGCCTGCTTCCTCCTCTCTCTCTGCCTGCCTCTCTGCCTACTTGTGATCTCTCTCTCTCTCTCTGTCAAATAAAGAAATAAAAATCTTAAAAAAAAAAAAAAAAGAAAAGAGGGATGCCTGGGTGGCTCAGTTGGTTAAGCAACTGCCTTCGGCTCAGGTCATGATCCTGGAGACCCGGGATCGAGTCCCACATGGGGCTCCCTGCTCGGCGGGAGGCCTGCTTCTCCCTCTCTCACGCCACCTGCTTGTGTTCCCTCTCTGGCTGTGTTTCTCTCTGTCAAATAAAAAAAAAAAAAAAGAAAAAGAAATTCAAGAAGAGGTAGTTGGGAGTGAAGAGGATCAGTCCTACCATCTACCCTGGGCACCTGACTCCACTCTCCTGTCTCCCCTCAGCGCCTGCCCAGCAAGCCCTGGCCCAGCACTGAGTGAAAGGCCCAGAAATCCACCAAGAGTTACCTCCCCGTGCATGACCTAGTTTAAAAGAGGCTGTTTTGTACTCACTGGCATCAACTTTCCAGCTCTACCAGCTGACAAGTCTTATGGTGACAGAAAAGGAATCTTTTAAAATAATTAAAAATAAAAGTCTCATTCAGTTTTGCTAGTCTGTGGTTTCTAGGTCAAAGGAAAAACACAGAAAGCAGAAAAAAGAAAAATAAATCGACCAGGAACAGACAGCCCCTCGGCAAACCTATGGATGCCTATGGATGAAGATAACTGTTAATTTATAGAGTGCTTTCCATGTGCTTCCTTGTGCTGAAGGCTTTACTAACTCTGTCCCATGGAATCCTCCCATGAGCCCCTGTGAGACAGGTATGATTCTCCATTAGGTAGTGCAGGTGTTTGAGGTGTTTGAGAGAAGGAGCAACCTCCTGTGGTCAGAGGACTTGGATTAAACTCACATCTGTGGAGTCCAGAGCCTGCCCTCTTAGAGTGGCCTGTCAGTTTGCCGTCCACCCTTTGTGTTCTGTCAGGATGTCACTGCTTAAAAGGTTACTTAGAAGTCGAACGCTTTTGTACGTATGTCTTTAGGTATCTTTATTTGTCTTTGAATCTCCTAGCCTAGTTCTGATCTTGTTTTCCTCCCAGAATTTCTCTTTAATGCTACCCCACCTTTTTTTATAGAGTGGAAATAAGGTGTCGATCACTACTACCCCATTTGAAAACACATCAATCAAAACGGGACCAGCCAGGAGAAACAGCTATAAGAGCCGGATGGTGAGGCGGAGCAAGAAATCTAAGAAGAAAGAAAGTCTAGAAAGGTTAGTTATAGCGGTATCTTTGCAAGTTTGGTATGTACCCATGTTGGAGGAAAGTTACTCCTTACTTAATTTAAACACTTCTGTGTGAGAAAGATCATTGCTCTGTGAGAAATTTCATGCTGCGGTTCAAATATCTGTACATGAGAGTTCACATTCATGATAGCATTATTTTTCACAATGAAAAGATTTACAAAGTTACATTGTAGGCGAATTCAGATTGTTGTTGTTGTTGTTGTTTTCCTGTGTGAGTACCATGAAAAGTCCTTTGCTGTTTCTTAAACCTCTAGACTTCATTTCAGTTGAGTTCAATTTAAGGCACTGGGTCTTCAGGCAGGCAGTTTTTAGCTTTAGATCTACATTTCATAATGGCCTTTACATTATCTAAAAAAATACAGTTGTTACTTTTTAAATGGCAGATATTCAAAAATAACCATACCTTTAAAGCATCCAACTAAGCCTAAAAATAAAGGGGTTTTGTTTTATTGGCTGGAGATCTGACTGGGTTACACATTTGCAATCTGGGAGGCACTGCGAGTCTTTTAGGGCTCTCTGCACAAGCTGGTAAGCTGCGTGTATGTGTTTACAGTGGGGACATTTCTCACCAGACAACTGTTTGGATGGCTCCCTGTGTGACATCAACAGCGGCATCCCTCCTTTGCCCGCTTGGATCTAATGTGTCTGATTGTATTAAGAGGATTTTTAGTGATAGAAATGTGGGAAAATAAGCAAATGACAAAAGAATGCTTATGAATTCCAAGAAAGACAAAAGCATACAAGAAAGGAAGTGGAATCATGCTTTGCCTAGCCCATCTGTGAACAGTATTTAGAATATAAAATAGAAGGGGGGGGAAAGGCCACCATTTTCTCTAACCGAAAGTTTTAGTTTAGCTCCAGAGGAGGAATAGAAAAAGGGAAGTATATTTGGTCAGAAGATGGAAGGGGGCTTGGGTAAGAGCTTCATCCTCATCTTCTGTGCTAGGAAGTCAACAGTTTCTAAAATCGAAAAGTGAAAACCTCTAGTATAAAGAGATTACTTAGCAATATGCAGGGAAATAGGAGAAGAAACAGCTAAAGGAGTAGAAGGTGGTTTCTCAGGCGAGTGAACCAAGGACAGAATAGCAGAATTGCAGGTTTTCATTATGAACTGTATAAAAGGATGTAATTATTTAACCCAAGTGCATATATTGCTTTGATTAAAATTAAACACACCAGGGCGCCTGGGTGGCGCAGTGGGTTAAGCCCTGCCTTTGGCTCAGGTCATGATCTCAGGGTCCTGGGATGGAGGCCCGCGGCGGGCTGTCTGCTCAGCAGGGAGCCTGCTTCCTCCTCTCTCTCTGCCTGCCTCTCTGCCTACTTGTGATCTCTCTCTCTGTGTCAAATAAATAAATAAAATCTTAAAAAAAAAAATTAAACACACCAATTCTCAGATGTGTGCTTTATTAGATATTAGATAAATGAGTGATTTATATATTTTCTAAAGTATGCTTTATATCTGGATTTTGCTCTAAGTCAGAGAGAACACACTTTTTCCAAGGGACAGCAGTGTTTAAACTTGTGCTTAACCCCACGGGGGGTGAGTGAGGCTTGCATGATGGCAAAGGTAAAAGAACTTCCTACAGACACTTGCACTTCTAAGCCATCTGAAGCTTGCTTTTTGGGGGGGGGCTTCAAGATATGCTTGTTGAGCACTAAATACACATTTGCTTCTGCTGCAGCATAGTGTCTGGTGCCCTGCTGATACGATAAGCTTCAGTTCCCCTTTCTCGCTTTTTGTGTGTTAATGGGCAGCCTATAATGTCATTAGGAATTTTCAGAAGCCCACAGTGAAATAAGCACAGCAAGCAGCCCCTCCTAGTTATAAGCCTCTGCCTGGCGTATCACCATTAAAGAAGTCTATATCCAAAATAATGGTTTTTCTTCCAGAGATTTACTTTGTATTATCTCTTAATTAGGTTGTGTCATTATATCTTAGGGTACATACTTAGAAGCTTTCAGGTGAAGAACGCTCTCCTCATAAACCTGACAAATAAATAAATGAATATATATCACATGTATTTTATATTTTTCCTATTTTCTCAGCTCTGCCTTAAGTATTTGGAATTGGGAGAGCTTCCACTGTATACTATCAAAGACTCTTCCTAAGTCAGAAGAAGGTTTTTAATTTGAAAGTGAGAACATACACCTTAGTGTAGGATCTGCCCCCTGACCGCTGTCCCTGGCGCCGAAGTGTGAACTGACTACCCGGATATGGTGGGGAGTCAGGGGTGGCCCCAGATGTAAAATCTAATCTGTTTTCTCCGGTTTTCACTCCAGGAGGAGATCCCTTTTCAAAAAGCTAGCCAAGCAGCCTTCTCCTCTGCTCCACACCAGCCGAAGTTTCTCCTGCTTGAACCGGTCCCTGTCATCGGGGGAGAGCCTCCCGGGTTCCCCCACGCACAGCTTGTCTCCCCGGTCCCCCACCCCCAGCTATCGCTCCACCCCCGACTTCCCATCAGGTGAGCGAGTCTCCTGGCCCACACAGCAAGGGAGAGTTGAGAAGAGGTCATAGTCACCACCTGAGCTCCTGAGGGTCAGGAGGCTTATTCCAGCTTGATGAACGATGGTTGAGGATGTTGATGGTAGCGAAAAGGATTTATAGGGCAGTCATGAGATGTGACTGTTTAGAACATTAAGGCAGGAAATACTGGGTTGAACCCTGATTGGGGAAGATTTATCTGAGAAGATGTATTCATAAGATTTAAATGCTAGGACAATTAGCTTTTATCTGACCTGATCGAAAAGAGTCTGGGTTGGTAGCATGGAAAGAAAAGGGAAGGAGTCTATTGCTCACAGCTTTTTGTTTTCTACCCACAGGTACTAATTCCTCTCAGAGCAGCTCCCCAAGCTCTAGTGCCCCCAATTCCCCAGCAGGGTCGGGACACATCCGGCCCAGCACCCTCCATGGTCTGGCCCCCAAACTCAGTGGACAGCGCTACCGGTCTGGAAGGCGGAAGTCGGCTGGCAGCATTCCCCTCTCCCCGCTGGCCCGGACCCCCTCTCCAACACCACAGCCCACCTCCCCCCAGCGGTCACCATCTCCTCTGTTGGGACATTCACTTGGCAATTCCAAGATCACTCAAGCCTTTCCCAGCAAAATGCACTCCCCTCCCACCATCGTGAGACATATCGTGAGGCCCAAGAGCGCAGAGCCCCCGAGGTCCCCACTGCTCAAGCGCGTGCAGTCAGAGGAGAAGCTCTCCCCCTCCTATGGCAGTGACAAAAAGCACCTGTGTTCCCGCAAGCACAGCCTGGAGGTGACCCAGGAGGAAGTGCAGCGGGAACAGCCTCAGCGGGAAGTGACCTTGCAGAGCCTGGAGGAGAATGTGTGTGACGCGCCTTCACTCAGCCGCGCCAGGCCTGTAGAGCAAGGCTGCCTGAAACGCCCTGTCTCCCGGAAGCTGGGGAGACAGGAGTCTGTGGACGAGCTGGACCGAGAGAAGCTGAAGGCCAAGGTGATAGTGAAGAAACCGGATGGATTCCCAGAGAAACAAGAACCCCACCAGAAATCCCATGGACTTGGTAGTGATTTAGAAAATCCCTCAGCTTTGAGGCTGGAAGAGAGAGAGAAGAAAATATACCCAAAGGCTTTAGAAAGGTCAAATCATTTTGAAAATAAAGGGGCCTTACAGGAGACCCAGTCCCTGGGCAGTCTACTGAAAGGGGCTCTTCACAAGCAGGCCAGCGTTCGGGCCAGCGAGGGGGTGACCTCAGAAGGGGCAGCGGTGGGCCGTGTCCTGACACCCGGGGACCACAGCCAGGGCATCTGTGACGTCAAGCGCACCTGTGCTCCCAGCACCCTCCAGGACACTCTCTGTCACCCCACAGACAGGCCGAGCTCCGTGAAGGGGGAGAACCTGGAGAAGGCCCCGCAGGCCAAGGAGTGTCTCCGATGTGAGAAGTTAGACAACAAGGTGGCCAACATTGATTACCTCCGAAAGAAAATGTCACTTGAAGACAAAGATGACAGCCTGTGCCCTGTGCTCAAGCCCAAGATGACCTCTAGTGCCCATGAAACCCTGCCCGGGAACCCAGTCCGGGCCGTGGGGGGCCAGCAGGAGGCCCTGCCACCGTCTGAGAGCCGAGCGTTCATCAGTAGTGCCCACCCGGCTCAGATCAGTGCTGTTTCTTTTGTCCCTCTCAAGGCCCTAGCCAGCCGGGTGGACGGTGGAGCGGAGAAGCCGGGGTTGGTCGCTCCTGAGTCACCTGTCCGCAAAAGCCCCTCTGAGTATAAGCTGGAAGGTAGGTCTGTGTCCTGCCTGAAGCCAATTGAGGGCACTTTGGATATTGCTCTCCTGTCAGGACCTCAGGCCTCCAAGACAGAGCTGCCTTCCCCAGAGCCTGCACAGAGCCCCAGCCCAGCCAGTGACGCGGGGCCCTCTGTGCCACTGGCTCTCCCCAGCAGCGGGGGCATGAAGGGTGACGTGGTGGGGCAGAGGGACTCTTCCGCTGCCGGCTTCAGGATGAGTAAGTCCTACCTGCTGGAGTCCCGGTTCCCGCCCTCCAGCCGGCCTCTCCAGAATTCACCAGCAGCTCCCTTGCCTGAGCCAGAGCTAAAGCGAGACAGGAAAGCTTCCCATGCTGCCAGGAGCCCAGTGAGGGTCATGGAAAGTGATCCCCAGCAGAGGGAGGGGGGCCCCAGCAAACACCAAGACCACAACCCCAACACTAAACTCCTCCCCTTCCTGGGGCAGAACCCTCACAGTGCCGACCCATCCAGGTCACACAGCCTGCTGCCCCCTGAAGGTACCCCTTTGAGAGAGAAACTGAGCGGGAGGGAATCCTCTGAAAGGGGCTCTTCCACAGCCAGAAGTGAGCGGTCTGCTGGAAGAGCTGACTCCCGCAGAGACCCCTCCATGGAGTTGTGTCCTGCAGAAGCTGCTAAAACCAGGGACAATTCCAAAAACCTCCCCTCCGGGGGAAGGCCCCACCCCGACTGCTACACACAGTCCCACCCCACAGAGAAAGCATGGGGGCCTTCCGGCAGAGCAAGCCACAGAGATGGCCGAGTTGAGGTGAGGTCGTCAGCAGGGACTGCTCCTGAGAGGGAGACGGGCAGAGGAAGAGGTGCCACGGAACCCCAGCCAGAAGCCCCTCCTGCCCGGCGGTCCCCGCAGCCATCCAGTGCTGAGAGCAGGAAAGGAGACCCGGTCTCTGGTTTCCCCTCCTTGCCGAGAGACAGTCCCAAGGAGCTGGAAAGAAAAGAAGAGCCTCCACAGAAGCATGTCAGCAGTAGCTGTCAGCCGGCCCCAGCCACCAAAGAACTGCCCGGCCTGGCTGCTCTGCCGCACTGCAGCTCACCGAGCCATTCCTCAGGCAGAGAGCCCGGGGGCAAGCCCTGTGCCACGGAGCCCAGCCTGGGCCTCCAGGGACCTCCCAAGCTGACCGCAATGCACAGTGAAAGCAGCAGCCACAAGCCCAGAGCTGGCCCTGACCCGAGCCTTCCAAAGTCTAATCACCCAGACAGGGCGCTCCCCTCCCAGAAGCCGAGCGGTGGGCCTGCCGCTGGCAGAGAGCCTGGTGCTCAGCCCCCTGTTGGTCCCAGCCGAGAGGGGAAGGGCAGCAGCAAGGGCGTCTTGGATGTATTCCCTGCCCTCCCAGGCTCCCAAAACACAGCCAGCGATGCGATGAGCCAGGGAGGAGGTGCATCCTCAGTCCCACTGCATGCCGAAGGGGGTCCTCTAGACACCAGGCTGAAACCCGCCAATGGCCGGCATCCCCCGGAGGGACTGGAAAAGCCCACGCATCTGCCACGGCAAGGGCATCCAGGAGGTGATGAGTCAGTACACCAGAAACCCGCCACTGTCAGTGAAAAACAAAACCTGTCTCCAAAGCACCCCAAACCATCCACTGTGAAAGACTGCCCGCCTCTGTGCAAACAGACAGACACGAGTCCAAGTTCGCCAGCCACCGCCACAAACGACAGGAAGTCTGAGGGCAAGAAATGCACTGAAGCACTTTATGTCGCCACAGACAGTGGGAAGCTTGAGGCCGGCCTTCCCCTGGCACCCGGCGAGGCCAGGCCGGCAGCTGCCATGGGGAAGGGCCTGCCGGAGGCCAAGGGGAAAGGGCCGAGTGCCCAGAAGCCACTGACTGAGGCAGGCAAGCCCAGTGGCATGAAGCGGTCACCCTCGGCCACTGGGCAGAGCTCTTTGCGATCTGCTGCCGTCCCAGAGAAGTCTCTGAGCTACTCCTCCAGCTTTCCCGAAGCCAGACCCGGGACGCGAGAGACCGCTGCGAGTGGCAGTGACACGTCCTCAGCCAAGGCCAGCGGGACTGTGGCTAAAGCCCTGCCTGGGGGGGATGGCAGAACCCACATGACCAAGAGTGACTCCTTGCCATCCTTCCGGAGCCCCACCGTCACTCTGGAATTGCACCACCCCGGCCCAAGTGTGGCAGGGGGTGCTGGCCACCGGGACAGGGCCCTGTCAGTAACTGCCACCTTAGGAGAAACCAAAGGGAAAGAGCCTGTCCCAGCCCAGCCTCCTCAGACTCGGAAACAGAACCCAGGCAGAGAAGTCACCAAGGCGTCCCCAGCTCCAAACCCTGACCGGCCCATCACCCTTTCTTCTGAGAAGGACTTTGTAGTCCGGCAGAGGCGGGGGAAAGAGAGTGTGCGTAGCAGCCCTCACAAAAAGGCCTCGTAATGGGGCAGGCCCCAGGCCCAACTGGGGAGACCCGACCTGAATGTGTACCTGAGTCTTGACTACCTTTCGAAACCAGCACTGTGTGGGAACGCCCGCCGGGCAGAGCCTGGAACCTCACTGCGGGACCGGGAGAGGGAGAGAAAGTCAGAAAAAAAGAGGGAACCTTCTTCCAATTGCCTTCCCGATTGTTACCGGTAAAACTGTTACCAGATAGTGTTCGTACCACCACCACCACCTTTACCGTTGAATGAGGTTGTTGAGGAAAAGGATTTTCTGTGTAAATACCTAGCAATGTGTTTGGTTTGGGTTGTGGAGTCGGTACCTTGCTGCTGATTGCGTTGTTTACCACAGCTTTTTTTCCCCCCAGTTAGGATTTTTGCTTTACCACTTAACATAACGTACTAATGAAGCAAAAACGGTTAAAATTGGGTGTATGGAAAAGTACGCTACACTCCTATTCGTGTATATACACATCCACACACATCTTTTGGTCTGTGGTTTAAGAGAGTATTTCAAGGCTACATTTTTATAAGTTAAAGCATTCTCAGTAGGGTTAAAGGTAGAAAGAAAGTCTTAGGTACAGTAGATCGTGAGGTTTTGTGTGTATTTTTCAAGAGAGATTTTGGTAGTACTGTATCTGGCTACCTGTGTTTCCAGATCTGAAAGCAAGAACTACTCTAATCACTGCATTTGGAACCTTCCTCCATTAGGAATGGCCAGAACCAAGGGAGCTAACCATTTTCACTTCACAGCCATCCCCGTGGACGTTCTGATCCTGGGTCCAACCGTCTGAAAGGCCAGTTGTCCTTGTCTTGGGGGGGAGGGGGATCTGCACCCTTGCTGTAGTGGGGGCTATAAACATACGTCAACTTTATTTCTCTTACTTTCCCTTCATGCTCTTAAACTCAGGCCTTTATGCTATGAGTCACTAATCCAAGAAGCACACATTTTGTAGGAGTTTTGCACCAGTCCTGCTCAACAAAAAGGGAAATTACTGGCCGCACACAAATCTGATAGCACTTAAATCAAGTAAGAAGGGTCAGGCATTGGAAGAGGTTTTAAATTTGCTTTTTTGAGGGCAAAGGAGGATGGATTTGGGCATCATAGCATATATATAAAGAATAATCAGGACATCAGATACATTTTAATACATAGCTGGGGCCTTATGTTCTAGAGGAAGCTTGCTGTTTTTAGCAAGTTCCTGGGTTTCACATTCATTTCTGATGCATCGAGTAGCTCCATACATTACATAACACAATCTCTTTATTTGTATGCAAAAAAAAAAAAAAAAATACTGTATTAATAAAGAGCAGCATTTTTTTTAACAAAAAGACTTGGTGGAGCTATTTGGTGCTTGAATGTGTCCTTTTTACTTTTGCTAAGCCTTATTTAAATTTTGTATACCATGGAATATGTAGAATTTGTCAAGTCATTTTAGTGCTGAGGGGGTTTTATTGTTTGTTTTTGTTTCAGTCGTCCAGGTGGCTTGTTTTGTATTGTAAGACGACACTTGCTGACATAAGTACTAAAGGCACTAAGAGAAAATACAGATAAGTCTTTATAAGATGTTTGGGATCCATAGCAGCATTTTTTGTTTTTTGTTTTTTTAAGAGAAAAAAAAAATTACCAATAAATACGGATTCAGCACCCAAACCTCCTCAGATGTCTTAGTATCTTCAAGCTATAAAATTGTTCCTCTAAGCACAGCCTGTGGATTGTAAATTATTTAGTAAGGCTGTAAACCCTGCTCCAAAAACAAAGGCATAACTTGACTGACCATTTGGTTGTCCTTCATTGTACGACGAGTTGGCAATGGAGAAAAGAAAAAAATCTCCTCCTTGCCCCTGATATCCCCCCACGTAGTTTTAGCTCTTCCCCATCACTACGTTGTGAAATTGTAGAAGAAATAAATGTAAAAGAACTCAAATGGGTTTCCAAAGTGGTCTCCACATTTATAATTCACATCTGTGTTTGGCGGTTCACACTCGGCAGGTCTGTCGTGGACGTAGTTCATGGTTTACAGCCTTTGCTTTTTAACTGTCCAGTTTCCTTTAAAGCACAACTAGCTGCTTGTTTACAAATGATATTTTTATGTATATTTTGTATAGTGTATTACCATTTTTGCCAAATATGTTTTTGCATTTTGGATGAGTAAAGAGTACTTAAGGTTGCATTCGTGTTATACTTGTTTGTTGTTGTAAACCTCTCTGGTCAGCTGGTAGAAATTCTCCTGTGTTCTCTGGTCAGTCTCCTGTGGTCGTAAGATGTGCTCCTCCGTAGTGCTCCCAGCTGTAGATTTACCAGCTTCAAAGTTTGTTAGCATCTGTGCAATAAAGTGTTTGCAGTCTTATTTTCTCTAAGAAGTTCCCTATGGATGTCATAATTGTTGTATATTGAACAAATATTTATACTTATGCAGTTGCATAACATTGAAATAAAAATTTAGCATGAAAAGATAATGACTAATATGTTCTTTCCTCATAGATACACATACATCTCTAAAATGGTAGTGAATATGTCTGTATTATGGGAAGTATGGGGCTTTGCAGATGGCTTTCTATGGAGGGGAATGGTTTGCTAATTTTTTTTTTAAGATTTTATTTGTTGGAGGGAGAAGCAGACTCCCTGCTTAGCGTAGGACTCCCCAGGACCCTGAGATCATGACCTGAGCTGAAGGCAGACATTTGACTGAGCCACCTAAAAAATTAGGTGCCCCTAATTTTTTTTTTAACTTAACACAAGTGCTCTCTTCTTAAAGATTAAGTCTTCCTATGTTTTCTACCAGTCTTATTCCTTGCCTGTAGAACTTAGCAGCTTCCACACCATGGTCACTGTCTTCCTACAGTCTCTTCCTTGGGGACACTGTCTCACTTCTCCTGAAACCTTTCTCTATCAATTAGCATTGTGCCTGGTCTTTGTTCATTTCCTCCCTTCCTGTCTCCTTGTAACCAAAGCTATTGAAACCACCAGGAATGAAAGAAGCAGCCTAACATTTATTGTCTACCGTGTGTGTGTGTGTGTGTGTGTGTGTGTGTGTCCCCGTGTCCATGTGTGCATGCATAGTGCTGGGCAAGATGCTTCTCATCTCCCATGTCATTTGATCCCCAACCCAGATGGTAGCAGCATCCCTATTTTACAGATGAGGAAACAGGCCCAGATGGACTATGTTGTTTGTTTAATATACACCTTATTAAAGAGAGCCTGTATTAGAACCCACATTTTTTTTTCTGGCTCTAAAGCTCTTGACCTTTCTAAACATGTCCAGGTATCATGTGATTGCATTCAGGTCTGGGCCCCTCTGAATGCTCAAAGCCATCTCGTTGTCTCTTTACATGCAGAAAAATGATATGGTGCAAAATTGCACGTTTGATGATTGGTGGGAAACCACAAGCCAAGGCAGCTAATCGTTCTCTATAATAGGGCTCCTTTATTAATTCTAATTAATCAGTAAGCAATTTCCCATCTAGCATTTTCGGTTCACAACACAAATGTAACACGAAGAAGTGTAGCTTAATGACAGCAGAAATCTGCTTCCTTCCACACAGACCAGTAATGAAGCAACTCAAGGGTAGGGCAGCTCTCTAAATTTAATTTCCCACCTACCAGTATGGTTTTAACCCATTCTAGAAGCAATGATTTGTGTTAGTCCTCTCTTTTTCTAGCTCTACGCCCATAAATTTTCTCTACATCTTGTGTATCTACAAAAGCTAAAAATAACCATAGCTTTGTTGAACCTTGGTTTTATTCCTTTTTGCATATTGAAAGTCAGTCAGTCTGGCCCAGATTCAAGTTTTCTGGCAGTTCAGACTCCTTGGACCGTGGGCTGGAATCTTAGTACCATTCCTCATGGAAAAACATGCAACAACATCCCACTGATTTCTGGGACTGTGCCTTCCAAAAGCCGAGGTGGTCATGTCACAGCCGACATGGAGGCTGTCAGTCCCAACATATGGATGCAAGCAAGCGCTTCAGAAATGGTATCGGCTCCCCGTGTCCTCTGTGACGTGCCACTCAAGCCTGTTCTGATGTTAAGAAAAGAAAGATGTGGTGTATATGGTTTCTAGGTCTTGCAACACTCTTCTTTGTAGAAAGTCTAGGAATACTGTGCAGCTGAGATCCTGTAACAAATTCTCACCTCCTGTTTCATTAAGAACTGCCTGGATGGACACCTGGGTGGCTCAGTTGGTTAAGCATCTGCTTTTGGCTCAGGTCATGATGCTGGAGTTCTGGGATCAAGTCCCACATTGGGCTCCCTGTTTGGTGGGGAGTCTGCTTCTGCCTCTGACCTCTCTCCTCTCACCCTCTCATGCTCTCTCTCATTCTCTCTCTCTGAAAGAAGGAAGGAAGGAAGGAAGGAAGGAAGGAAGGAAGGAAGGAAGGAAGGAAGGAAGGAAGAATTGGCTGCCTGGAGACAGCTTTCAGTAGCCAGGAGGTGAAGGATAAAGATGTTTTCGGAGCCTGAAGCAAGCATGTTGCGTTTACCAGGGCTTCGTATGTCAGCCTGGCATTGCCATAGACTCCAGCCCTAACCTGTCTAAATAAAAATCCTGTACCTGAAAATTCTGTTCCCCCTGGAGTATATGCACCGTGTTACACAGCGCTGTGAAGTGCCATTCCCAGGCTGGAGACAGATGGACTCTTTGGGGGATGAGGGCAACTCCTGCAGCTACCCACCTACATTCATCAGGGTGTGCCAGCCTGTAGTGTGAGCCCCAGGTCCTTGGTCCCCTGCTCCGTTCCCGTGGGCGTCCTTAGAACAACTATGGCTCCCTGATCTTGAGGAAAAGCAAAGAGCAACTGGTAAAACTTGGGCTTGACCATTGGTGTTTAAGAGCACAGAGCCTCAGGTAAAGGCTGCCTCCTTTTCCAGTACCTGTGAATTCTCACAACCAGTAACCTCTTTATTCTTCTTGCCCCTTTGTAGAAATGAAGTCTTCAATGACAAAACTCCTTTTTGGTGCCTAACGTGGTCAGAGGAGACAAATTCGAAGTACAGAGATGAAGGAAAAGGAAATGCAGTCCTACCAGGCACTCTGTCATTCTTCAGTTTATATAGGTTTTTAATTTTTTTCAGAAAACTGAAATGACGAGTGCATAATGTCGGCTGACCTCTTTGGCTGAGTATTAAATCAGAAATATATTTCAATATATATAAATATGTTTCTGCAATATTGTTCCTAATGGCTGCATGGCATATCATTTTATGGACGTGCGGTATTGCTCTCATTCATGGCCGGGAGCCTCAGATGCAGATGACTGAGGTCGTCTTGCTCTCTGGTTCCCAGCCAGTTTATGCCAGAATTCACTGAGTGATCTATCCCCACGCTTCCTTTCATCCCCCCCTTCCACCCACTAGGCAGCCATGTGAACTAAATGGTTTATCTTTTTGTGTTCTGACAAAATGCTGGTATTGTTTTGCATGCATGTATTTTTAACATATAAAAACGATTGAGTTAATATGTCATTTGGGTTTTGTTTGTTTTTTTCCCATCAAGCTCCCTATTTGGCTCGCAAACTCGCCCCTGGCCCTGAAGAGGAAGGAGAGATGGAAGGAAGAGGCAGACAGTTCAACAGAACGTGGCTCTCTCCAGACTGTTCCTTCACCAGCTGCAGTTGTGGGAATGGAGGGTAGACTGTACAGTCCGAGAACAGGCGAGGGCATGAGGAGCCTCTAATGGTGTAGGTCCAACTCATGGATCAACCAGTAGTCATGTCTTATAGATGACCTCCTCCAACACCGTATGTTTAAGGTTCAAATATATTGCTATAACTATACCTAAACCCCTGCTTCTGACGACTGTGTAATGCCCATGGTGGGTGTCTTCCACGTGTACCTACCCATTTTCCTAGTGATAGACACTCAAACTACTTTAAACATCCCCCTCCATAAATAATGCCACACTAAATATTGTTATGGAAATGTGAGATTTTTCTTGGGAAATATACCCTCGCAGAATTTGTGGGTCACACATTTAACTTGACTAATTGTTGTGACTGGGCTTTTGAATGGCTTTGCCCATCTACATCCATAAGCCATGCGCACAGTTCCTATAACCCCACATCCCACCAATACTATTATTCAGCTCTTTCTTTTTACCAGGCTAGTAGATATAAACCTTTACCTCATTTTAAGTTGTATTTCTTTTTTCTTTTTTAAGATTTTATTTATTTATTTGACACAGAGATCACAAGTAAGCAGAGAGGCAGGCAGAGAGAGAGAGAGGAGGAAACAGGCTCCCCACTGAGCAGAGAGCCCCGACGTGGGCCTCGATCCCAGGACCCTGAGATCATGACCCGAGCTGAAGGCAGAGGATTTAACCCACTGAGCCACCCAGGCGCCTTTAAGTTGTATTTCTTAATTCCTAGTCATACCAACAGGTTTCCAATGTTCCTATCCCACCTAAGAATATAGAACATCTCCCAGTTTGTTCACATCATCTAATTTATTGAATCATTTATCTATTATTGGATATTTAGGTTGTTTCCAAAGATAAGAGAAAGCAAAAAAGGGAGACCCAAGCTGTTGGACAAACATGCAAGGAGAAGGAGGATATGGATGGATACCCTGTCCGCTGCTAACTTTTGTGGGATCTAATATCTTGTCTTGAACAGTCATATGCTTAGAGAATATCTGTTTGGGGAGATGAGAGTTCAGTGAAATTCACTTTAATTTTTCATGAATAATAATGACTTTTTAAAATAATCTGCAGATTAATTCTTTCTTTTCTCAAGACCAGTGTTATTCAACAAATGATTTCATGCTGTAAGTAGAGGGATGGAGTGGGAGTACGGGTGGAGGGTGGGTGGGGGAGCACAGGCTGAGCAGCAGAGTCTTGGGACCCGCAGCTGTAGTGAGAGACTAACAGGCTGCAAGCCGCCAGCCCGGGATGTCTCACCCACCCTGGGATCTGAAGGCTCCTTAGCCCCTTATTCCCATTATGTTACAAAATTTCCTTTTAGAGAATATGGAGCAGTTCTTCAACTCATTTGACTCATGGAGCCTAACATATGACTCAGCTCTTAATTGATAAAACTAAGATTAGGGAAGAATATTTTGCATGAAATCATTTGGTTTAGAGTCTAGAGCCAAACCCAGTTTAACACAATTCCAACATGTTAGGGGTGGGGCAGAGGAATCTGTTTGGTAATGAATGCCCCCAGATGATTCTGGTGGTAAACCAGGACCTGGGAGCCACACCTGGCTGGCCCATTGTTCCGCAGCCTTCAGGCTAACCTCACCTCCCCGCATTAAACATCCTATCTCTTAACATTCTAGGCCATTGATTCTAGCTAAACACACAGGATCCCCAGTTGTGACTCGCTTAGAACTAATCACATTCTTTCTTTTTCCTTAGCATTCAAGCGAGAAAACCATGCCAGCTGCCCCTTTTGCATCTTATATAAAAAATATTAAAGGCCATTTATCTCATACTTTTATAAACGTCAAAATTGCAAATGATACTTATTGGGGAATTGGGTGGGTAGGAATGAGATGAAAATTTCCTTCCTTCCTTTCTGAAATTTTACAGATACTGCCTGTGTTTGGTTCTGTGCTTGGTTAGCAATGATGGCCGCTGGCTTGGGGGAAGGGTATAATTTGCCACCAGACGGTGGGAGTTGGAGCTCACACGGAGAGTCCTCTGTGATGGAGGCCAGTCAGCTTTTATGGACTTCAATGCTATTTGCTTCAGTACACTTTGAAATGCAGGGTCAGCTCACTGAGCTACAACATGCAATAATAACACATTTTTATAGGAATAGCTTGTCAGAGCAGGAACAACATGTGATACATAAAACCAATAAACACACCATGTCGCCAGATTCTATCCTAGTAACCAGGATAAAGCAATAAAATTGACAGCAGCTATCAAAAAAGCTCCCTTTCTGACTTTGCAGGGTGAATTTACTGTTGCTTAAAACAGAGGAGCTGTCACAAAGCCTTAGATCAGTGTCGCAGTTACGGAATAGCAAGTTACGTGGCATGGAAGGGGTGCGTGCCTGATATATGAAAGCAAGATGGGCAATTACATTTTGCTAGGCCTTAGGACCCTACCATCTTTCATGTGATGAAATGTGCATCACGGATATCCCAAGCAGAATACTGTGTTTTTGTTCTCACCTGTGAACTACTACAGACGACTGTGGCTATGGAGTGGTAAGTCAGCAGTTAGCATTTCCTGTCTGCAGCTTAAATCCTGAAGTCAGAGAAGAGCCTGAATTTGCTAGAATGCACAGGGAACTCGGTGGCTTGGTTCTGTCTTAGACTGGATTCATAGAGCCTGGACTTCCATGCTCTGTGATGTGGATGAAGGGAGGAAGGAAAGCATGAAACCAGCAAAGAAGGAAGCAAGTGAGAGTGGGAAGAACAGGAAAAAAGGTAAGAAACTGCAAAGAAAGAAAAAGGAAAGAGAGGGGGAGGGAGGAAACAGTGAGCATGGTGTTTGCTTCTTCACAGTCACTGCCAAGAATATCTCCCAGAATTTCCGGAGCTGATCGTCTAATTTGCTACAAGCAAATGAACATCATCAATTAAACAGTTAACTGTGTGTCCTGCCCCCTTCTCGCCTGAGTTCTCAAAGTTGAATGACTCTGACACAAGAGCGGGCCACATGGGCTACTGTAGTCAGCAGGGCTGCTCTCTCTTGACTCAGGAGGGCTGGTTACCTGAACTCTTAAACCAGTGTTGCCTCCAGGTCCTTAGAACAAGGTCCTTAGAACTTTCCCGTAGCAGCTGTGAGGAAGCTGCCTGCAAGAGCCCTGCTCTGCACACGGGCGGAGCCTCGCCAAGGCAGCCGTGCCCACTTCTGCGTCGGGTCCCTCCTGAGCCCCGGACTCAGGGAGAAAATGCCTCAGTCGCTGCTGGACTCAAGGCCAATACCAACCCAGCAATGGCTCAAAATAGTCTTCTCGGAATGGTGCCCCACCATCCGACCCAGGAAAGGAAGAAGGGTAGACGACAGGCCAGGCCCAATCTCCTCATGTTTCTAGCCCTTACTTTCTCCTTCCACACACATGTTTAAATGATGGCATCTCCAGTGCTCCCTCAGGAAAAGCTGAGGAAAACTTCTTTTCTGGATCCCTGTTTCCCCAAACACTGATATTCAAGGTAATTAAAGCAGCTAATTGTGTGATGTTTCATTTTATTAGCAGACTGGTGCTCAGCCTGCCCTGCTCATCAGGCCCAGGCCACCTAGAGCTCAGGGCGATATGGTACCCATTCATCTCTGCCACCTCTCTTGGCCTTGAAGGAAGGATGCCTTTGAGCTCAAGAGTTGGAAGTTACCTGAGGATGGGGAACAAGGTGTAAGTTCTTAGACATTCTGGCCTGCTTCCAGAAAGTGAGGGGAAAAGTTTAGACACTTCTGAGTAAAACTGAGATAACAGGCCCGCTAACAGGCCCTCGGTGAACTGTGACCTGGGAGTTAGCTGGGAATCCCTACTTCCTAGCATTCCCCAGGGTAAGAACAGGGTAAAGCCAGCGAAACACCCACCATGGGGGCTAAATTTAAGAGGGCATCGAAGAACTCAGTAATGAGGATATTTAATGCAACATTAAATTAAAAACCTGATGCAAAATATCAACCATGAACAAGATACCAAAATTTTAAACAAAGGGAGGCTCAATATTACTGATTTTTCCTTTTGCCTCAGGCCCTAATATGGTTCAGTACTATTATTATGGATCCTGTTTTTTAAAGTGTTGATATTTTATTTACCATGCATTCCTTTCCTTACAGTTTTTAAAATATTGCATTAAAAAGTTTTTGTCTTGGGGCGCCTGGGTGGCTCAGTTGGTTAAGCGACTGCCTTCGGCTCAGGTCATGATCCCAGAGACCTGGGATCGAGCCCCACATCGGGCTCCCTGCTTGGCAGGAAGCCTGCTTCTCCCTCTCTCACTCCCCCTGCTTGTGTTCCCTCTCTAGCTGTGTTTCTCTCTGTCAAATAAATAAATAAAATATTTAAAAAAAAAAAGTTTTTGTCTTGTTCACTGAATTTTTTAGTTTCCCCCTTAACTTTTACACCCAAACAAGTGTCTCTCTCAGTTTACCTTAGCCCCCACATTGTGTTCTTAACCAAGAACTTCTGAGAAACCGTGGCCTTCCGTCTAGGACTACACAAAAAAATCTCCCTAAGATTAGCACAGCATTTGCAGTAGAGGTCTGTGGCATTTCTTCACCATTTCCTGTCTTTCTTATGTTTCTCAGGGATACAGAGATAAAGAGGGCTTGCCCCCCAAGTTTCTACTCTGTTATTATGTCCCACTCTTATGCCCTCATCTGAAGGGCTAATAAATTCCCATTGGATGTAAACGTTAATCAATTTCATTTTGATAATCAGATTTTCATAACTCTAAGTTACCATCTCTAGCCTAAAATTAGTTGTGGAACTTAAGACCATATAAATGGAACACCTGAGGTTGAGAGGGTCCAGCTCTTGTCTAGCAGTGAGGCTGAAGAAGATCAAGCCCTACATGAGTATGATCCTTTGCGCCTTATAAGGCCTAAGTCGTAACACTTTCCTCTTCCCTGTCCTCTCTTTCTACATTCAGTGGTCTTGTCCTCTCTTTTCCACTGGTAAAACCATCGCTGACACCCCCACCCTCACTGGAAACTCAGTGAGACAGCTTATTGTTCCGGACAGCTAGCCTACGGTGATGCTTTCTTCTACTGGTTTTCATTGTAAACGTGCTGTCTTGATTGCTGTCCCAGATGAACAAACTTTTGAGAGCTGGCCTGGCAATCAAAGCACCATTTATTTCATAATTCCTGTGGGAAGGAAGCTTCTAAGGACCGGACGTCAAAAGGAGAAGAGCAATAGGACCACAGCCCATGTGTAAGGTAGGATTTGTATCATAAGAGCAAGCACCCCAGATAGGTAGAAGATGCTTCCAGAGTTCTGAGGAGAGGGTGACCAATGTAGCAAAGCTCTCAGACTTTGGAGGCTGGGGGGAGCTGGTGGAGATGCATTTTTTTTTTTTTTTAATTGTAGCTGTTTGCGCCCTAGCGGCTTTGTAGAGGCATTGGAGACCTAAGGATTAAGGAGATTAGTGAAGTTGATTTGATGCCAAGATTCGTCTCTCAGTTTCTTCTTTGAAATTCACTGTGTATCCCCTTTTCCATTTAAGACAAGCTTTGAGACTTTATCCTCAACACATTTTTCAAATATACATGCCTTACCGAGCACTCAGAGCCAAGCACAATGTCCACGCTGTGGGAGACAGGGTGTGGACTGGGACTGTCAACACAGCCTAAATGGAGGAGTGGATTTCCATTTAGGGTCAGGGTAGGAGCTGCTATGAGGACTGTCCCCAAGAGGAAGGGAGATGGCTTCCTAGTGCATTCCTCTCCTGGCCTTTTCCTGCCATCGATCCTCCAGCCACCTTCCGTGTGAAGAAATGGCTCTGGGTCTCTGACAGCTGTTGTTGGGCCCCTAACCCTAGTCAGTTTAAGTTCCAGGAAGGTTCATTAGCTCTAGGACTCAGAGAAGCACAGCAAATCCCTGCCTGGCTGCAGGAACCAATCCGAGAAATCTGACAGGCTGAAAAGGAACAGATAGCTCTTCTTTTACTTGGGGCATTTTCACTAAACACATTGACTTGTCATCTCTAGAAACCTTCAGCATTAAATGTGCTGGTATTTCCACCTCAGAAGGATTTTAACTGAAAAAACGAGCAGAATGGCAACCAAGAATAAAAATAGTACAAGAAAGAAAATGCCCATGGCTGTAATCCCACAAGACAGTTTGACATCAGACAGCTTAACTCCCCTTAAGGATGAGGGGTTTGCACACTTGGTGTCTTCTGAGCCCTCAAATTTCTGCAGGTTTTCTTTATACCATGTTAGAAAATGAATATTCGAACAAGTGCAGTCCAGGGGATTGTGACTTAAATTAATGATGCTCTGCTGGGACAAGGTAGGGAGGAGATGAGCTGGGATGGTGTGGATGTTATTGGCAGCCATGTTGAGGTGGATCCCCTGAAGATGGCTAAGAGCATCAATGCTACTGCCTGTCAGGGAGTTGTAGCTTAAGTCAACATGACTCAATTTCCTCAGGCTCTGGAATGCTTGCTTGTCTAGGGAGAGGAGGTCACAGGAGGATAAAATAAGAATCTCTAAGCTGCTCAAGGTCTGAAGCAGGTTGGTCTTTGAGATACTCCCATCTTGAAAGCGATTCCCCTGTAAATTTAGATGGCGGAGGTCCACCAGGCCTGTTAGAAAATGCTGATTGCTGGTGTCCAGGAGACAGTGAGAAAGATTCAGAACCTGTAGGAGATGGAGGTTTTGGAAAGGACTTTGTGGACCCTTAACATACAAGTGAGTAAATGCCAAATCTAGACCTTCTAGCCGAGGACATTCTTTGAATGCCTGACTCTGGAGCCAGAGAGGTTCATTATAGCTCAGGTTTAAGTGCTGTAAGCGAGACAGGTTTTTGAGTTGAAGATTGCAGCAGTCAGAAGCCTCTATATCATCGTGGCTTAAATCAAGTCTCTGAAGATTTTCTAGGTTTTCCAAACATCCAGCACCGAGGTCAAGTTTCCTCTTGTTGCCTTTGATAGAGAGGTCGGTAAGAGATGGAAAACTGGCAGCACTGATATGACACAATTGGTCAAAAGCATTTGCATTGAGAACTAATTTCTTGAGCGCTTGCATCCCCTCAATCCCAGAGGGTAGTTCATTTAAGTGATTTGCCGTTAGATCCAATTCCTGGAGTTGAGTGAAGCACCGAAATGTGGCAGATGAGATATCAGAGATATAGTGCTTTTGCAGATTGATGCTTTCAACAGATACTTGACAAAGGCCATCAAACATGGCTGAAGTAAGGTCTTCATCATCAGAGTCCTCATAGGACCCCAGCCAGAGAGACCGAGTAGTAGAGTTCTGTAGACCTTTGAATACAACAGCCACGTTAAGAGTCCCTCCAAAGTTCAAACTTTGGAAGATTTTTGAATGGAAAGCTCCAGGCTCGATGCCTTTGATGTCGTTGCCGTTGAAATTAAGGCTCAGGTTGGTGGTCTTCTCCAAAGCATGCAAGTCTTCATGAGAGAGGTAGTGTATAGCATTATTTTGAAAATCAAGAACTTTAAGATTCTGGGTTGGGAAGTTTTCTGGAAACTTAATGGAGGAAATATGGTTGCTTCCAAGATGCAAGCTTTCCAAGTTTTCCAGATTGTGCCTTGGGATAAACTCGAGATTGGATATTCCTGTTTGGATTAAGAAAAGATGCTGTAGTGACTTGGGCCCATTAAGAGATGTTTCTGCCATGAATATCAGGGGATTTCCAGTCAACACAATTGTGTTCAATTGATGATGGTTTTGAAAAGTGTCTTCATGTACCCAGTTAATCTGGCACCTTAAAAAGGTAATAGCATTTAACAGTGATTAATTGGAAAAAAGAAAAACTCTGTCACAGTGACCTGTATTAACAAAACCATCTTTTGTGTATAATAATAATTATATACATTTTTACTTGAAATAAAACACAACAAACTTTCTTAAGTACCTAACAGATCATCTGTTAAATTAATGGTTATCCTCAATTCTGAAAACTCTGATTTAGAATTTTTTCCAGATATCTTGCCCCTTTGGATTGAACTCTCTGAAGTTTGTGTTTAGACCCTAGCGAACAGTTAATGGGTTGATTGTAGGCAAAATCCAACTATTTACTATTTTAAGTAATATACAGTATGTTAGATATGATGTTTAATATATAACATATGATGTGTAGTATGTGTGTTTCTGTCATTCTAGGCAAATCACAACTTATCTCAACCTCTTTTGTTGTATCTGTAAAGTATAGAAATGATGAGTACTTTGTGGAGCAGCTGTTAGTCAAATGAGACATATGAAAATGCTCCATAGAAATATGGAACACTAGAGTTTTCATCCTGGTATTGTACCCGAAAAGACTGGATTATGCATACACACATAGGTGAGGGCATGTACCCGTGTGCACGCCCACACATGCACGCGCGGGCGCACACACACACACACACACACACACACACACACAGAAATCCCCTGGAGATCAAGAAGGAAATTCCTTAGAATTCTAATTCCCTTAGAAAAAGTTGGAACCCGTAGGAGCAAGTGAGCCGTGGAGCTAGCCTTGTCATATCTGCCAATGCCTGTGAGTCGTTGGTGGCCTAGAGCCCAAATTGTGATAAGCCACATGAACCATGACAGGAGACAAAAGCTGGGGTCCAAGCAGGGTAGAAGGTCCTGTCAAAAACCTGCAAACCATTAAGACTCTCAAAAGGGATCCTTTCAGTGGATGACCTTAAAAAAATGTTCATAGAGAACGACTTTGAGAATATATGTTTTCCTTGGCCATAGCTCCTGATGGAGCAACAATAATGAGAGAAGTCTCCTCTGAGAATCTCTGACAATAAACTTCCACTCCTGAGGATTGTAGCCTGAGTAGACGCTCCATCTGTGAACCACCTGAAAGAAGCCTGTGTAGACAATTGAGTTTCAAGTGGCTCCAGGATGATAGCGACTTCAGGTAACTGGCAGAAGTAAATGGCAATTTCTTTGGGAGTAATGTACCTACTTAATTAATTTTTAGTTTGCAAATTTACATAAAAGTAAACATCATAGTACAATAAACTTTCAGATATCTATCACACAGTTGCAACAGTTCTCAAGATTTTTCCATATATACTTCTTTGCTTCTTCTGTTTCCACCTCTCCCCCCCAAATCATTTTAAATCGGATCCTAAATATCCTATACATGTTTCGTTATGTATCTCCAAAAAAATAGGCTTATGATAAATGAGCTCAAAATAACATTTCACTGAACACATAAGGGAATTAATTAGTCAAAGTCAGTTTAAAAAAATGTTCTACTGGGGGCCTGGGTGGTGCAGTCTCTTGGTTTCAGCTCAGGTTGTGACCTCAGGCTCACGGCATAGAGCCCCCGTGTCGGGCTCTGCGCTCAGCATGAGTCTGCTTGAGGTTCTCTCTCCTTCTCCTTCTGCCCCTCCTGCTCATGCTCTCTCTCTTAAGCAAATAAATAAATCCCTTTTTTAAAATGTTCTACAGTATCAGGTTAAAACAGCAGATACTGGAATTATGAGGTATATCTGATAATATATATGATTTTAAGAATATGTGATATATCTGATATATATTATCAGAATGTATAATAAATATATTTCTATTGAACATGTGTCTGATATGTTTAAAGGAAACAGTGTGAACCAATAACATGTTGAAGGAAAAACTTATTAAAACTGATGTGATATATTTGTAAGATGAAGTCATTGAAATTTACTGAAACAAGAAGTTAATGAGATTGAAAAACCAGGGACAGTTTATACAAGAGATTAGACACAGCTAAAGAGGATACTAATGGACTAAAAGTAGATGTGAGAAAATTACCTAAAATATAGTTCAAAACACCAAAGAGGTGGGAAATAAGAAGGGCATGTTGACATATGTGAAGGATGGATGAGAGGATGCAATATAGATTGAATCAGAGATCTAGAGAAGATGAGTGAATGGGGGCAAGCCAAGTTTCAAACAAACAACGGCTAGAATATTTTAGAATTGATAAAAGGCACCGTTTGCAGATTCAAGGGGTCCGTTGATCTACACAGTGCAGCACTGTGATATTACAGACGGCCAAAGACGAAGAGAAACTACTGGAAACATCCAGAGAGGAAAGATTATGAGTGTGTGCGCTGTGATTACCCAGGAAGGTAACTGTCTAGCAGCAACAAGTGAAGAATAGAACAGCTGCATCAGTGGGCAGAGAAAAGTCACTGCCAACTTGGAATCATATCAGGAAATACTGTCTTTCAAGAATCAGAGTGAAATAAAGACATTTTTTGGAAAAACGGAAACCAAGGGAGTTGACTACTAACAGACCTGCTTCACTAAAAAATTGTTAAATAGGTCCTTCAGGGAGAAAAGAAAATTGTTCCAAGAGAAAGTCTGAAAAGCAAGATGGAAGAACGAGCAAAGAAAACAGAAAACATGTTGATAAAGCTAAAGAAACAGTGGCTGTTTAAAGTAATAAAAATAGTGTCTGATTGGTGGCCAGGTAAGAGGCAGGGGTTGGGGGAGCTGAGGAGAGGGAGTTTAAAAGTATGAGGTCCTCTTTGTATCACCATTTGAAAACAACAGAAGAAGAAACCTAGAGTCCTCTAGTTGGAAAAGCTATTCTGGCCCCATACATACCTTAGAAATGTGGTCAGACTCATTTCACCTAAAAATGAGAAATGGTAAGGTAGAAAGAAAGTAAATGTCTTGAGGGCACAAAGGGTAGGTAGTAGAATGATCTCTGTCCCTGTCTGAAAGGGCAAGGCCTTGTCTCTGTGAAGTGTTGCCAGGCAGCCCATGGAATCTTGGCTGTGGAGGTGGCCTGGGGTCATCTGGGGGGCTCTGGACTGGGAGTCAGGAGAGCAGAGTCCTAGTTCCCTTACTCTGCGACCCTAAGCAAACTCACAAAATCTCATTGAGCCTCCACTTCCTCATTGAACATGTGTTGGATGATAATATTCAGCCTGCCTACTTCCCAGGGGGTGGTTATAAAGATGAAATAGTTTTAGGGATGTAAATGCTGTGCCAGTCTGCAGAAGCTCAGGTTGAACCACCAAATAAAGAGACCTATTGCAAGGGATACAGACCCCATCCACATGCAAAGCCCTTTCCCATCTTACACACACACACACACACACACACACACACACACACACACGTGTGCACATACACACACATACACAGGCATGGATGCACACACACATGCACACTCTATTTCCCTTCTGGTTTCTTTCTTTTTATTTTTTTTTAAGATTTTATTTATTTATTTGATAGAGAGAAACACAGCTAGAGAGGGAACACAAGCAGGGGAAGTGAGACAAGGAGAAGCAGGCTTCCTACCAAGCAGGGAGCCCAATGTGGGGCTCAATCCTGGGACTCCGGGATCATGACCTGAGCCAAAGGCAGTTGCTTAACCAACTGAGCCACCCAGCCGCCCCTCCCTTCTGGTTTCTTCCCTTATTTTCTTGTGATGCTTCTGCCCATTGGTTCACAAACCCTGATTCAGCATTTGGAACCCTGATTCTGCTTCTAAAATTAAATAATGGGAACTCTTTTCTCAATTTAGAGGGAGGAGAAATTTAGTGGCTTATATGTGTCTCTTGTAAACTTTTCTTAAAATGTTGTCACCCAATATAAAATATGGAAACTGGTTTAATACCAGATTTGTTTTCAGGTTTTTTTTTTTATCAGTATTTCTTAGAACTTATTAACATTGCTGATGCAATCTAGTTTGAAAATAATGCACTTTTCTCTCCACTGACTGTGTTTTTAAAATATTACATTTCACCTGCATAAAAACATTTCACGGGAAAGAGTAAACACAAAGGATAGACAGAGTGTCCCTGTGCTCCCAAAAGAAGATCCTGGAAACAAAGGCAAATTGTGTTATTACATAAGTAAAACATCAACTACAGACAAGGGACTCAGATACATACCTAGTTACGTCCAAGAAGATAAGATTTACAAGTCTGCTGAAAGTTGTATTTTCAAGTGTAGGCAAGAAATTAAAGCCAAATTCCAAAAATTCTGTTTTATTTGGTAGAGTATCTGGAACTTCTGTGAGACCTAAATTTTCACAGTTATACGTGGTGTTGGCTTCTTTCTGACGAGAGAAACAATGTAAATTCATATCAGAGTTGGTAATTTGATTGACTAGCAAAATTACATTTATCCTTTGAACAGCAATCTCAGTTCTGGTAATCTTTGCCAAATATACACCTGCAAAGACACAAAGTGACTCATGCAAAAGAGCATTTACTTCAGTAATTTTTTGTAATACCAAAAGATGGGCAATAACCAGATTATTCATCAATACAGGACTTGTTGAATGAAATATAGCACTTTCACCAGATGGAACCTTCTGCAGATGAAAACAGAATGAGGAAGTTGTCCACATGCTGGCACGGAGTGATATCCAGGTGTACTGCAGGGTATAAAAAGCCAGGTACAGATACACATACTTGGTATATAGGATATGGTATATGATATGTAAGTATGTTGCATATTTTATGCTACCTTTTCTGACTCAAAGCATTAGGAAAGGACATTTTATGGACTATCAAGAAAACCTTGAGGATGGGATATTAGATGTTAAGGAATTAGGAATTTTGATAATTATAATAGCAATGTTCTTCTTCCTTGGAGAAGTCTTTTGAAGTATTTCTGGATAAAATGACTTGATGTTGGAGGTTTCCTTTAAAATACTCAGGGCAGGGGCGCCTGGGTGGCTCAGTCGTTAAGCACCTGCCTTCGGCTCAGGTCATGATCCCGGAGTCTCGGGATCGAGCTCCACATCGAGCTCCCTGCTCAGCGGGAAGCCTGCTTCTCCCTCTCTCATTCTCCCCCTGCTTGTGTTCCCTCTCTACCTGTGTTTCTTGCTGTCAAATAAATAAATAAAATCTTTAAAATAAATAAATAAATTTTTGGAATTTGGTCCTTGTAACAGGACCAAAAGGAGGGGAGGAGTGGTTAGGTGGAATCAAGGGGCAAAATATTGATGACTGTTGAATGTAGTATATACTCATGGAGGTTCCTTGTAACTACTTCAGTATCTGCCTAGAAATGTTTTTAATATTTATGGAGGGCACATGATGTGATGAGCACTGGGTGTTATATGCAACTAAGGAATGAGTCATTGAACACTACATCAAAACAATTTTTTTCTTAATACAATATTTAAACAAACTAGCAGTGTGGCACTGCCCGTAGGTCATGAGACCTTGCAACTTTGAAGCCCGACTCAGTGCATGTGTGACTCATGCGCTTAAGTTCAGAGGTCCGCCTCATCCTGTGCCCCTCATCCTGGGAGTCAAGTATTTAGAACTCTGCTGATCATTGCTTGTTAGATGCCCTGCCTCACACATCTTGGACCAACTAAGTAAACATGGGAAGAAGTTGGTCATAATTTATCCGGATGATGCTTTAGAATGAAGGGGTGTGGGGCAAGATGACGATCTGATGGGCTATATTTTCCATGAGGAGGCTCCTAGGAGAGAAAGAAACTATTTGCAGAAAAGTGCACCTGGGGACCATCTCTCACATGATGTCAGACTGCATGTGATTTCATCCACTCTTTCAGACCTGCCTTTGCCCTCACCGCACAGTGGTCCTACCAGAGGCCCTGCTGAGACTGCCCTGATCTGGGCAACACCTGCCCCAGAAGACTCATCAGCTGTCCTCAAATTGAGTTGCAAATAGTCCCACTTTGCTGGAAACAGAAGACTGAGCATATCCGCCTCCACTGATGTTGTAGAGATGTCACCGTTTTCATAGCTTTCTGCTCGATTCTCAATTGCTGCGTAGTGGGGCTCATTTTTGTAGGTAGTGTGACCATGCTCATCTACAGGAAATCACTGCTTTTCTTCTCTATTACAGTGTTATGAATCACACTGATGAAAATGCTGTTATTTTTATTTCCTTGAAATTCATTCTTCACACCCATTTTAGAGACCCAAAGTCCCTAGGCATTACCACAGATCCACCTAATGTCTTTGAAATTCACACTTTGCCTTTAAAACTTAGATTTAGCAGACCGGTGAGTAAAACATAGGCTGTTAGGCCCAGTAGTTGCCCCAGTCGCTGCTAAGGTTTGGAGTAGTTTTAAGAACACATCTCCCTTTTCTGGTCCCCACTGGCATAACTGATGTCACATACTTGGAGAAATGGACCTTACCTCACTTCGTCTGTTCCTTCAGCAAAAGGTGCCATGCTGGCACGTCCTGCCTTCTGTCGAATATGTAAGTGCCCATGACACCTAAATTAGTCCTCTTCTGTGCTTTACTAAGCACTTGACTGTGTTAATATAATTCAAAAAGTTGAGGATCCAGCAGGAGCTCTACTGAGCCAGAGATCTTAGGGAGCTTCTAGCAAATTCAAAGGCAGATAGTGGATAATACTATCTGTGGTGGATAAACCACAATGAACTCTCTGCCCTTGATTCCTGAGAGAAAGAGGCAAATGACAAGAATTGCAGCTTATAAGAGAATTTAAAAGACAAGCACATTTCAGAGAATGTCCTAAGCCCCCCCCCCCCCCCACACACGTGGTGCACGCGCGCACACGGCCCCTCCCCTTTGACTTTCATATTCACACTCCCGTGAATCACAGTTACTATTATGGATGGTGACACAAAGCTGCCCGTGCTCTGGAATCACTCAAGCAGCATTAAATTTTTCGCAGTGCTATCATATATTTTTTTAAAGATTTCATTTTTAAGTAATCTCTGTACCCACTGTGGGGCTCAAACTCACAACCCCAAGATCAAGAGTCACATGCTTTACCAACTGAGCCAGCCAGGTCTATTGTATTTTTTAAGGCAGTAAGTATACACACACACACACACACACACAAACACACTATTCTCATTCACTTTTTTGTTGATGGTCAATTGCAGACATCATGTCTCTTTACCCCTAAATTTCCTGAGAACAAGGACCTCTCTTCTGTAACCACAGTGCCATTACCAAATTCAGACTACTGGACTTTGATAGGATATTATTGTCCAACATACAGTTCATATTCACATTCGGCAATTGTCCTAGTATTGTCCTTCATAGTAATTTTGTTTTTCAATCCAAATTCACACATTGCATTTAGTTTTCATGGCTCTTTAGGCTCCTTTGGTCTGACACAATTCCTTAGCCTTTTGTTGTCTCTCATGGCATATATATATATATATATAAAGCTTATTTCTATTATTATACTTTGTATGTTATATTTATTTATATTAAATGTGTATTTTTTAATTTTATTTTATTTTTTAACTGAACACAGCCTCATATCTTATAGAACGTCCCTTGCTGGGTCATGTCTTTCCTCATGATTTGATTCAGGTTGTCCATTTTTGGTAGAAGTACGGCATGAATGAAGTTGTGTCTTTTTCACTGTCAGGATTCATCTCAAAATGTTGTGAGAGTGTGGTTAGCAGAGCGCAGGATTCCCGGACTGCAGAATGACAATGCAAGAGAGAGGGAAGGGACAGGAGGCAGAAAGGGACTAGCTTGTGGCCGTAGCCCTTGTGCCCAGGGTGGGCTGGCTGCCAGGGACACGTGCTCGGTGCTTCTCCAGGCAGACACCCACCACTGCTCCTGCAGCCCCTGTGGTTCCTCTGAGTTCCATGTGAGCACGTCCTGTGAAACCAGCTGCCGTCTCTAGCCCTCAGTGTGAGGTCACTGTGGGAAATGACCTTCTCACTCCAGCTTTGGCTGGTTCCTGGTGGATGGGCCCCTTGTTGCTGTGAATTCCTGCAGGCGGCAGGGCTGAGCAAGGCTGTGGTGGTTCACAGCTGCCGTCCCAAGCCTCTCCACTTTCCAGTCGTGGGGCATATACTCAGGATGCCGTGTGCACTGGGACCTGCACCACCCACTTGGTCCCTAGCGTCCCAGTCCTAGTGTAGGAGCCACGCCTTTTCCACAGGGCAGGACTCCCAAGTGCTACATCAGTGCTTGTGATCCCTTTCCCTCCCAGGTACTCATATGCATGTTTTTAGTCGGGATCCTATTTTGCTGTCTTCTGCTGTATCTCTGACTTCCTGCTGTCCCACTGTATTTTCTCTTCTCAGAAGTGTTGAAATCATTTTCTAATTTTGGAACTCTTGGAGTTTCACCGGGTGCTGACTCCCACCTTCCCAATGAACGTCTCATCTGCATGTGGCACACACGGGGGCCAGCTCTCCCCTGCAGAAGGAGTCTGGGATGTGTAACACTGACCCTCCCTCCATTTTTCATTCCTCTATCCAGAGACAGCAAGCAGTGTGACTGCATCAAATCCCAGAGTAAAAATTGCTGTCTGCAAATAAAATGGAGTATTCCCAGGAGGGCAGAGTCCTAAAACTTGGTTGTCTCTCTGACACCTCCAGGCAAAGGGCCTCCCAATTACATGCAGTTCATTTTCTGTTTGTCTTGAGTCAGACTGCTTGGAGGCAAATCCCAGCTCTCAACCTCTACACTATGTTCTCTGAGCCTTCTTTTTCCCCAACGGTAGATGGCAGATAACCTTGTTTGTGGGCCAGCCCTGAAGATTAATGAGATAATGTCTGTTGAGCACTCACAAGAGGAGTTCCTTTCACTAGATCAGCACAACATCATGTCCTTGTTGACAACTCTTCAGAAATCCTTGTATTTGTGAACTTCTGAACTTGGAGTTCTAAAAAGAAGCTCTACTAAGCACTACCCACCCCTCCCTAGGACTGAAGGACTACCTTCTACCATAGTTTTGAGGGGACAGGATAGCCAAGATGAGCCCATTTTTTAAAAAAGATTTTATTTATTTATCTATCAGAGAGAGAGAGAGAGCAAGAGAGTGAGTGAACACAAGCAGGGGAGTGGCAGGCAGAGGGAGAAACAGGTGCCTTGCTGAGCAAGGGGCCTGATGTGGGACTCGATCCCAGTAGCCAAAGGCAGAAGCCCAACCGACTGAGCCACCCAGGCATCCCAATATGAGCTCATTTGGAATGAAGAAGCATGTCTACACTCCCAAGTAATTATTCAAGAGTTCATCTAAAGTGTCACCAGAATTCAGATCACAGAACATTTATTCCAGTTATGCTTTGCACATTTGTCAGCCTCCGAATACCTGGTCACGGCTCTAATGATATATACACACACGCGCGTGTGCGCGCGCACACACACACACAGAACATGTAGAATATAACAATGGGATATTCCACATGAAGTGTTTATGGATATTCATTATATTTTTAGAACTTGTCTAGGTTTGAAATATTTTTTTTTTAACAATTCAGGGTGAGCCATAGAGTAAATATGAAACCTAGGAACAGAAATAAATTCAAGGCATACTTCCAGTAAACACAGGATATATCTTTATGGCCTTGGGGTAGGCAAAAATTTCTTAAACAGGACAGAAATATACTGAAAATAAAGGAACAATAACAAGTTAACCTACATTAAAATTAAGAACTTTTGTTCATCAGAAGGTATCAGGAAGATGGTGGAAAGGCAAGCCATGGAGTGGGAGAGGATATTTGCATTCTGATGAAGGACCTATATCCCAATACTTAAAGAGCCCTTACAAATAAATTTAAGAAAGACAAATAACCCAAGGGAAAATGGGCAAAAGACTGGAGGAAGCACTTCCTTCTCTCTCTCTGTCTCTCTCTCATACACACATACACATAAGAATATGTCAATGGCCAATGAAGTTGAAAATGTACTCACTTTAGTTATCAGGAAAATAAAAATTAAATCCTAGTAAATACATTATCCATCCACCAGAATGGTAAACATTCTTAAACAATAGTGAGGCTCTTGGAATACAGAGCAATCAGAATTCATGCACGTTGCCAGGGAGTATGAGTGGGTACCAACCCTTTGGAAAAGCTTTTGGCAATATCAACTGAAATTATGTATACCCTATATCCAAATACATCTGTACCCAGGTATACACATAATCAAGATTTGCATATCTGTTTTCTAGAGACATAAATATGAATGTTCAAAGAAGCAGCATTTACAATAGCCAAGAAATAAAAAACAATGCAAATGGCCATTAACAGCAGAATGAATAAATAAATAGTGGTTCACTAATACAAGAGAATAGCACAATACACTAATAAAAATATATAATATGTGATAAAATAAATGATTGTTCTATGCAGCATCTTTGATAAATGTCATGTACTTAATGCTGAACAAAAGAAGCCAAGCACCAAAGAGTCCATACCATGTGATCTCCTGTATATAAAGTTCATAAAGAGGCAAAATCATTTTTTGGTCTAAGAAGTTAGAGTCCTGGATACCCCTGGGGGTCAGTGATGGGAAAGAGGCATGAATGGGCTTCAGAGAATGTGCTGTTTCTTGATCTATGTGCTGGTCCCAAGGATGTGCTCTTTTGTGTGAAAACACAGTGAACTGTACACTTGGGATTGGAGAAATTTCTGTATGTATGTTTTACTTCAGTAAGAAGTTTATTAAACTTAAAGCAAAGCAGAATAAAAGCCTTGTTTTCAGGATAGGGCCTGGTGAGCTATGGGCAGCCATAGGAGCACATACACAGTATGTGGTTAATTCTGCTTAGACCGGAGAGGAGGCCAAAAGAGGAAAAGTAAGGGGATGGGGAGCGATAGGCATAGGAGGGTGATCTGCACTTGAAAAAAGACTAAACCCTTTAACCCAAAGCTGCTTCTCCCACCACTCCCACTTTTATTCCATTTGCCAGAAGCCCAGAAGCTCCTTACCTTGGGACCAAACCCTCTTTCATCTTTGTATCCCCTGGTAACTTACCAGTAGTTACATAGAGCGACAGCTCAGGAAACAGCCTGTGAGTCCTTTTATCAAGAACTCATACACGGTAGAGGATGTATAGGAAAATATAGACCCAATGTTAATTGCATTGGTTCCAGAGCATTGAAAATCAATCCTTTTGGAGGGAAAGTTGCAGGGAGGTTGTTGTATTGAAAGGTTGCGACCTCACCTGACTTCACCAAAAGAGAAAGCTCTTGCTGTGCATAGGGCCAGGCCTGGAGATCCTGGGACCCTCAGCATCACTTTTGCCACCTGAGTGTCTGGGGGCCTGTGGAATAGGCAGCACAAGGCCTAGGTGCTCTCCCTGCTGCTTTCCCCTCTCCTCTGCCAAAACCAGGGCCAGTTGCAAAAAGGAACTGGGAACTCTGGGACCTAGTGTCCTCAATAGGAAGCAAGAGTGGTCCAGTATTTCCACAGGCTTTGCAGAATCACCCGGGACTCCCTTGTGGGCCTCTGGAGGGCTGCATGGGCTTTGTAGCAATGTGGGGATTTAAGAGTTGAGCTGGTAGGCTTAACAGGGAGGAATTTAAAATAGTTTGCTTCCCATTGAGCTTGAATTTGGTTGCGATCTGTCCTACCCGAGGATGTTGTCACTGGGGAGGTGACAACATGGCCTCTACATGCCTGTGTGTAATTGGCCTTCCAACCTGAAGGATGAGGAGGTAGCCTTCTGGTATTGATAAAAACCTCTTCCTTGACCCCTTCTTTTGTGGGCTGATTTATGTTGCTCCCAAATTCATAAATCTTAACCCAAGTACCTCAGAATGTGACTTTATTTGGAAAGAGAGCCTTTAGAGAGGTAATTTAGTCAAAATGAAATCATTAGGCAAGGTCCTAATACAATATGACTTATATTCTTAAGAGAAGAATACAGCAGGACACAGACCCATCAAAGGGCAGAAAATGTGGAGACACAGGGAGAAGACGGCTGTCTACAAGCCCACGAGAGAGGTCTCAGAAGAAACTAACCCTGCCGACATCTTGGTCTTAGACTTCTGGTCTCCAGAATTGTGAAGAGTTTCTCGGCGGGAGGAAGGTTGGAACATTTAAGAAGTTGGCAAGAGACAGAGGCCCTTCTCCTTTATGTCTCTTACTCCCGCTCTCCAAGAACTTCCCACCAGTTGGTAAGTACTACTATGGGTCAAAACAGATGACGCAATCTGGCTCCATTCTCCAGTGTTACTCCTGTGGGTCAATAAAAGAGGTGGAGGGCTGTCCAATGCGAGGAGAAAGCCAGACTCATTCAGAGTGATCTTTACATGCTCTAAAACCTGGCACAGGCCATCTTCACTAATCTCCAGGAAACCAGAAAACAGTCTGGGGTAGTGGCCGTATGCGAGGATGTTGCACAAACAGCACCTCCCAGCCGGAAGCACGTTTGGAGAGCTGCCCTTTACCCTGAGACCCTGTTGGCGTCTTATGTCCCAATTCAGAGCATTCTGAGGGAAATGTTTGTAGAGGAGGAAAATCCTCACTTCTTCCAGTAAAGGATCTCCCTGATCATCCCCTGGCTAAGCTCTATGGCTCTTTCTTCACTCTAAAGAAAAACTACTACACACCGTGTCACCTTTTTAAAGACAGTGGATATTGGGAGGCCAAGGCTCAGATAGGACTGCATGATGAATCTCAAAATTTTCAGGCAGATTAATCTGGATAAAGACAAACAGTTCAGACTCACCTCAGTGCACATCTGATCTGAGGAGGGGATGGCTTTACAGCTGGCAGAAAACATCACTGCCAGTAGGAAGCAGCTGGCACGGGGAGCCATCACCAGAAGGAGGCCACCCCAGCTCGATGGGCTTCTGCAGAGCCTGGAGAGGAGAAATGGAATCCAAGTATAATAGCCTCAGTAATTCGGCAGGCAGAGAGGTGCTCGGAAGGCTGATATGGGAACAAGAAATGCTGTTGATTGCTCAGTTTTTACGAGGTCTGTGCTTAAAAAAAAAAAAAAAAAAAAGGAAGTTCCTTTTGCATACTACCAATCCTTGCCAAAAATAGCTGAGAACCCAGTCCCAGAATGGCCCAGTGCATTTCCTGGCAAGCATGAATCAGTTGAGCGCCACTCTATGTTGGGTCACCCGGACTCTCAGTGTGATGGTTTTTATTAACTTAAGCCAGCTTCAAGAGTTTGGCTACTTCCAACAGATTCCAGTCCCTTTCCATGAGAGAGGCCATAGAAGCAGGAAGCTGTCCTCACAAAGGAAGCCACTTGGTTAGTTGTCCTAGGTGAGCGACATGGAGAGGTGCCACAGCATGCCATGGGGGCAGGTGGAAGGAGCAGGTTCTGGGGCAGGGTCTGCTGGAGGCGGGCGCTGGAGCAGAAGGTACCAGGACCACTCTGCTGCTGCCGAGGCTGCCTGGTGGGCCCTGCCTGTGGTGTTGGTACGGGAGGATGACACAGCCATCCTCTGACCCTGTGATTCAGGCTCAATCAGCAGCTGAGGTGGAATGGAATCTCCTCTTCTTCCCCTTCCAACCCAGGAAAGTAGGGAACCCTGCTCTATATGGGGCAGTCCAGTGGGGAGAGCAGGGTAAAGGATGCCAGCCTCGGCTCCACTTCTTCTTAGACATAGCTTCAAGCAGGATTGCAATTACCCTCATCATGGTGCAAGCGGGGGTAGTGATTAGAGAAAGTCAAAGTTCAGGCATTCCTCATTGGGCTGAATTTAGCTACCTCAGGTCTTGTTTTCCAGCCTTCTGACATTAGCGGGGCTGCTTGGCGTTACGGTTCTCCCACTCCATTTCCCAGAGCCCAGTTTTCTGCGGCAGAGTTCAGAACGACTTGAGAGGCTGCTCGCACTACTGCATTATAACTGCTCATCAAGAATCACAAGAGCTTCTATTTATTGAGCCCCTGTTCTATGTCACATACCAGGCAGGGTGTTTTTTTGTTTGCATTTATATCTTCATCACATGTTCTACCATGGAGGTGTTGTTATTTGTCCCTCTTTATAGATGTGAAAACTGATGCTTAGAGAAATCAAATGACCTCTCCAAGTCATACAACTAGGAAATGGAGGACGGCGGCTTCAGATTCACGGTCTCACAGTAGAGACTCTGCTATTACCCTCTGTAATTTAAGAAAGAGTTTTGCTTCCTGAAAGAGTGAAGAATGGATGGGATGGAGACAGTTCTTCATCTTGCAGATATCGGAGATGTCAGAGCAGACACTAAAAAGCAGAGGGTGTTGGAGAAACTGGCCTAGGCACCATGCAAAGGCTGCTACCAATATTTAGGCTTTTCTTGTCTCACTCCTCAAACGCCATCCTCATCAACGGAAGAGCCTCTGAAGATGCTTTTGATAAAACACAGTGCAAGCAAACTCGATGACAGCCCACCTTGCTTATTTTTTTTTAAAGATTTTATTTATTTATTTGACAGAGGGAGATCACAAGTAGGCAGAGACGCAGGCAGAGAGAGAGAGGAGGAAGCAGGAGGAAGCTGAGCAGAGAGCCTGACGTGGGCCTCGATCCCGGGACCCTGAGATCATGACCTGAACTGAAGGCAGAGAGGCTTTAACTCACTGAGCCACCCAGGCGCCCCCACCTTGCTTTAAAAGCATGTATCTTGGTGCATGGTAAGAGCTCTGGTCTCAAAGGGCATAGTTGTCAGCCTCAAGTCCTCTGATGACCAACCAAGTAAATTTGGGCAAGTCATGTCACCTATTTCCCATCTAAAAAATAGAACAGGAATTCTAATTCCTGTTCTGCTGACCTCACAGGGTAATTATGAGGATCAAATGATATCATACATGTGAAAATGTTTTCTTAACCTTTAAGTCCCATGTAAATATAAAGAATGTGTTACTCCTCTGATTAACCAATTCCAATGTCATGTAAATATCACTATCAGGGAATTGTCTCCTGCTCCAGAGACATTGAAAAGGTGTATTACTTTTCTTTCTTTCTTTTTTTTTTTCACTTTTCTTTTTAAGGAAAGGTTTGATGGCTCAGTTAAGGCCATAGGATTTTGTCATTTTCTGAGGCCACACTATTTGCATATTATTTGCATGCATTTGCATAATGAATTCAAAAGACTCACTGCAAGTGTATAAGAGTAAAAGAAAATAAATGAATATGAGTGACCTTCTGCCATAGCATTCAAATCAAATATTCAGGGCATAATACCCTGAAATATGAAATAGATTAAAATTTAAACTATTGCAAACAGATGGGAAGATAGGTTTTTGAGTTCAAAGGCAAGAATGAAACCCTTATTTGGCGCCAGGTTGTAAAGTATCACATGCTCTTTTTTTTTTTTTTTTTTTTTATTTTTTTTTTTTAGTATCACATGCTCTTAAAGGTCACCCCATCCAAATGATTTTCAGGCCTGAATTCTTTCCTCCACACCCCTTGCCCCACCCCTTTCTGTAGACAAAACATATAAACTACATTACCTCCCAGTCTATTCTGAAATGTTTCAGGTGACAGAAAATTTACTGTTCCTCAACAAATCGTCTTGGCAAATTTTGACTCTTTAAAACCTAAACCACCAAAGCACTGAAGTCTTCCCTCTGACTTCCCTCCAGTGCTCTTCCTTTCCTGAGGCCAACAGAACAAGTTCAAGCCTTTATCTATTATTTGTCCATTAGCTATTTGACCATAGTTAAGATGTCTCTGAATCATCCCCTTTCAGGTTTCAAAATCTGTAGATCCTCCAACCATCACATATTTGCATGTATCTGAATCCCTTACGGTCTATCTAAATGTTTTCCAAATCTCTTAAGGAAAACAGTGACTTGACTTCTAGTTCTAGCTTTGCCATTAACTCGTGCATCACTGGGAACGTCCTTCTATGTCTGAACGTCCCCATCTGTCAAATGATGGAGTTGGACTAGCTTATCTGAAAGGCACTTCTTCATCTAAAAATCCAATTCATCTCTTTCAAAACGTGATTTCTATTTTACTTATGTAACTTATTGTCTTGAACCAATGAAATGGATTTATACTTGCTGTTTGTTGACAACGACTCTTTCCTATTCTAGGTGGGTTTGCCTTTTCTTGGCAAACAGAAAAGAGAGAGAGGTTTGCCGGGAGCGATGGACGTCACGACTGCTGTGATCCCAACTGATTCACAGAGCCATTAAGTGATGGAACTGCCGTCCCTTATTTTTAAGGGCCAGTTCTTATAGAGGTATGGGAAGAGAAAGGAGAAGGTGAGAAAAGGCACTAAAAACTCATTTATTTCTCTGGACCAGAAACCAGGGCAGTCATTGTTCTTTTATTCCCCATGTCCCCATGCGTTCATGGATTGGGTCAGCCGCTACCCCATGGGTGACTCCCCAGAACTGCCTGCTTTCATGTTTGGGAGACCCATGCCCTCACTTGTGTTTCCGTTTGATGATAATCTAGGGAGTGACTTGGGGTCCTAGGATACCTTGTTTGCCTCTTCAAGCCCTTTCTTAGCTAAAACCCAAAGGCTAATATGCCTTTTTTCAAGGATTTGCAAACTAAAATATGCTTCTGTCTTCCAACTTTAGCAAAGAACTAGATGTTTAATTTCTATTTATAGCTTATGGGCACCAGGTGGTATTCAACTGTCTTGTCTTTTTTTTTTTTTTTCTCTTGTACATTTAGTTTTTGTTCTGCTTTTGGGCCATGCTTAACCTTCCTCCCTGTTCCTCTCCCACCCCCAGAGGCTAAATCAAATTGCACCTAAAATTCTACTTAAACTTGAATATTCTTTTTTTTTTTTAAACTTGAATATTCTAATGCTTCTTATAATCAATTTTATGACTTATTGTTATATTTCTCCATATTTGTTAATTCTACTAAACCATTAAGGTTTAGAATGATGAAGCCCAGAAGTAAAGCCCTCCTTAAGTCCCCACCACAACTCTGGTGTTCTGCCTCGTGGGCACCTTAGAACAGAGCCCTCAAGACTTCTCGTCATGCTCTATGCCTTTGCCTGTTGGTTGGTGGCCCTTGTGACATCCCCAGGCTACACAGAGCTCCTTCCCCCACCTGGAGAGGGGACTGCTCTTCTTACCATATGCTTGAGTTCAAGGTCATTTGTGTTGATGGCTTTGCCACCCTGCCCTTGATCCTCTTGCTCCAGAACTGCTTGTTTCTCTGCTCTGTGGTTGATGGCTCTGTTGTCACCACCACCACCATTAACCAAACGGGCACCGTATCCTCACATGGCCTGGGGACCCAAGTTTCTGGGACATACCTTCTCCTCCACAAAAATACCCCAGGCCTTTTCACATCTCAGAGCCCAGGCCTCCTTGGCCTCTGTATTCAGAGAAAGGGGGAGTTATTCTTGCCCAATCTAGGGACAGTTTGCATTTCCTGCCCCAGGATTCACACCTTCCGAGATGGTTGATATCAGAAATAGTGACTTCTGGGACTTAACAACCACTTAAACTGGATTTAAAAGTTACATTGTTTTAAGTTTATCATCATTTAAAAAAGGATGTTTTAAACTTACATTTCCCCAAATCTAGGTTTCATTATGCTCTGTGGTCATCTGGTTACACAAACATGGTTCTAGAAATATGTGTAACATATAAGAATATTTATCAAGTTTTAACTTCCAATTAACTTCTATAAGGTCAGTGCCATTCAGTAAATTTTCTTTCATCTGGTATATTTTGTAAAGGCATAAATGTTAAAGGCATCCTTGGGGTTTTTCTCTCAAGATTTAAATGGATATATTAACAGGCACTGGGATACAGGGACTAGAGAACAGGACTGGGAATTGGGATTCCGAGATAAATCCTTAACTCTGAAATAAAGTCGCCTTAATAGTGGTACATTAATGTCAGAAATTTTAAAACTAAAAATAATCTTATCCAACCCTGTCATTTTTTTTTAATTTAAGAAAATAAAAGAACAACATGAGCCTTACATTCCCAAGTGATGGTATTATTCATATTATTATTAAACCATTTACTTTTAGGCCTTCTGGAACATTTTTCACATCCTGTCTCTTGTCAGGCTTTTTACTGTGAGTATCATATTAGATTAAATTCCTATAGACCTTTACAGTGAAGTACAGGAGGAAAGCATTTGCTGAACTAGCAGAGAGGCAAGGGGGTTTCCATAAGTGGCAAGATGGCATCTTTTTTTCATTCTAGTGGACCCCAGAAAAGTCCCGTTGGTATGAGGGGAGACATTTGTTAGGAGCAGGATGGTGATGGCTTGAGGGGAACCTGGAGCTTTTGCTCATTCCTCCGACTTCCTCAGGGGAGTGCGATTAGCAGCAGATAGGAATTCAGCAGCCTTTATGGGCTTTGGTCTTCAAACTTTGCTGCCTGTGACTTGGACAAGTCATTGGCCTCTCAGAGTCTCTCCTTCTTCCATAAAAGAGAAATAGCATCTGTCCTGTTTACCTCTGAAGTGTACTTATGAAGGGCAACCTGTAAAGGATAATGGAGAATAGTTTATCAATTCTTTTCTTTTTTTTTTTTTAAGATTTTATTTATTTGACAGAGAGAAACACAGCCAGAGAGGGAACACAAGCAGGGGGAGTGAGACAGGGAGAAGCAGGCTTCCCGCCGAGCAGGGAGCCCGATGTGGGACACGATTCCGGATCTCCGGGATCATGACCTGAGCCGGAGGCAGTCGCTTAACCAACTGAGCCACCCAGGCGTCCCTATTAATTCTTTTTTTAAAAAAGATTTTATTTACTAAGAGAGGGAGAGAGAGGGAGAACAAGGAGGGAGAGAGACAGAGGAAAAGGGAGACACAGGCTTACCATTAAGCAGGGAGCCCCACACAAGGCTCAGTCCCAGGACTGTGAGATCATGACCCGAAGGTAGACACTTAATTGATGGAGCCACCCAGATCCCCATAATTTATTAGTTCCAACAAAAGGCCTGTGTGGTTGCCTCCACTGTTTCATCACCCCCATTCAGATCTCCATTTCTAAGAAAGAGGTCCTCTGAAGGCAAAGTAAAGCTAGGAGCAAAACTAAGGAAGACTTCTTAGAAAATATATGCAAAGAACCCTTACTAGGAAGGAGCCAGGCACTCTTGTAAGTACTTAACATGCATTGTCTCAAAAAAAATTTCACAACAATTTTTCAAGGAAGGTTCTGTCATTATTATGCATTTATAGGCCAATAAACTGAAGCCAAAGTGATTTAGGAGTAGGCTCAAGGTCACAGGTCAGAATGGGGAGGATCCATGACTCCTAATGGGCTCCATCTGATCCCAGAGTCATGATCTTGCCCCTTACCACACTGCCTTTGTGGATATTTCCTTACTTGTAACAGAAAGAATTCCAGAACTACAGCCATGTGGCAGGGAATCTGTATCGTGTGTGTGTCCCAGACACTCAGGTTCCAATTTGAGCCTTTCCACTCTGCTGCTGTGTGGCAGGGATTCTTCTGGCACTTATTCGACAACCACATTTTCAGAGGATGGAGAGTGTATTTGGAAGAGATGTCAGCCCTAGAAATTTAATCAGCTGGGCTAAAGGCAATCAAGATGCCATCTGGACAGACTTTGACTTCCTGCCCAGAAGATAAAGACATCTGGACCTAGTAAATGCCAAGGACATGCTGACTTGGTCCCCACGCCTATGGACTGCTCCTTGCTTCACGCAGATGCATTTTCTTAATTGTGCATAATCTACAGCTCTGAGCCACTGCCGGGGCTGCTGAAGGCCCAATGCTATTGACCACCAAGGGTTTTCTTGCTCACAATCTGTGACTACTGTGAGCTGCAGTGACTTTGTCCTGCTAAGGAGATGGAATGACTGCAAAGGCAACTGTAAATAGTCTTCTTTAATGATGGAGCAGGAGGTGGCTGTCCCAGGCCCAAATTGTTGTTGTGATTGTGACACATCGTGGCTGCCGATTGGTAAGTAGGACCAAAGGGAAATATTGATACAAACAAAGAAGCTAACTAAGGGGGTTCACCGGGTTTGCCTGCCCAAACTATACTTACTGCAGCTGCCCCTGTGAAGGAGACTGTCGCCAGTCACAAGAGTTCTTGAGCAGTCAGCCTGCACAGGGGTGCCCCGCGTGGAGGACAAAGGGCTTTGGGGAAGAGCCAAAGGACTAGAAATAGAAGGTTAAGATTCTGCACAGAGAGCTTTTCTTACAACAACATCTGAACCCTGGCACGTGTCTTGCACACACATTGCTAGAGATGGCTTGAATCTCACACACCAGCTTCTATTTTAAAGCAAAAGCTTGCTTCTCCAAAAAGTGCCCAAAGCTACTGAATGTGGCAGGGCTGGAACCAACCTCTCTCCCCTTTTACTTCCCCAGAGAGTCACTGTTGTCCCCAGTAGACGCTCTAATTACACCGCAAATAGGTCTCTCTTAGGTCCAGCATAGCTGGAACATATTGAAGGTTTTTGGTTTGGGGGCAAGATTTGCTGGTCTGTGACAATTTGCATTTGGGAGTGCTTTATTTCAAAGTACTGAAAAATATCATGTTTTTAAATGTGTACAAGGTTACTAGGGGCTGTGACCAACAAAATGAGACAAAACCAACCCCAATCACAGGAATTCTTCAGTTTAGAGAGTGAGTGGGTCAAAGCCCGGCAGTCCCCCGGACTCTGCTCAGGGGAAGGCCTTTTAGTCCTTTGCCTTCGCGTCTCTTTCATGAGCCCTTACTTCCATGCCTGGCTCCCACTCCACTTCTCGTGTACTTCCTTTCTGAAAACCTTTTTCTTGTAAAGTTTGTCTGTTCTGTTGGTGTCCTGTTCTCGCTTCAATTATCTTTATCTCCAACTTTTCTTCCACTTGGATTTTTATATTCCCATTTTTGAGCTCATCTTTAGTTACAACTTTTCATCGTCCTAGCACCCCATTTATCCCTCACTCTTCAGAATTTTTTTTTTTAAAGATTTTATTTATTTATTTGACAGAGCGAAACACAGCCAGAGAGGGAACACAAGCAGGGGGAGTGAGAGAGGGAGAAGCAGGCTTCCCACCAAGCAGGGAGCCCGATGCGGGACTCCATCCAGGGTCTCTGGGATCATGACCTGAGCCGAAGGCAGTCGCTTAACCAACTGAGCCACCCAGGTGCCCCAGAATGTTTTTTTTCTAAAGGATTTTTGTCTCTGGAAGGCCCAGGCAGCACCCATGTGCTTTCTCTCCATAGGTCCCCATTCTTCCAAGACCTCGTGGGATTACACAGATGCCTGATTAGGTCAGCAGCCAGTATGGTCACAAAAGAAAAGGCTCAGGCTTCCTCCACTTCCAGGGCTGGGACCCAGTGGTCAGCTGAGCCTGGCCAGTGCGTTGTGCCTGGCTGGAGGGAAGTCAGAGAGTAGATGGCCCGGAATACCTGAGGTACACCAGGCCCCCCAGCCCTGACATTGACCGACACGATTGTCAGTTCACCTCTAAGATGGTACACATTTAACTTTTGACTTTTTCTTTTTCAAATGAGATGCAAGCATGTGGGACCTGTGGGGAAGAAAATAGGAAGCCAAGAACTGGTCTTGGGATTTTCAACAAGAGAGAGAAAAATCTATTTTGTATTCCTGCATAAACATAGATTGTGATAGGATCAGCCATAAATAAACATCTAGGTCAGAGGGGAAAAAAAAAATCTTTACATGGAGATGCGATCGACAGTGGCCGAGAATGGGAAAATTGTGATCATAGCTTCACTTCTAGCATGGTCTTCCTTCTTCCTCCTTGGAACATAGTTCCTTCTCATTGCAGGTCTATTAAGAAACAAACCAAAAAAAAAAAAAAAAAAAAAAAGGAAGAAGAAAGAGGAAATTCTAAGTTGTCCTTTTAACTTTCTAAATATAGTTTAATTCATTGTAAACAAATCTACCATAAAGATTGAAATTTATTACACTGATGAAATAGAAAGATTTATTTTAACAAAGGACTCAGTTAATCCATGACTGCTTCACACCCTCTTTTAAACTGTAGGCAAATCTAGTGCATTTTGGCTGACCTGATTTTTCAAAATTTAACTACCCCCATATCTGCTGTGTAAAGTGAGACTGACCTGTAACTTTGAAACATATGCACAGTAGGTATTCGAGAGCCAAGAATAAACCAAACAAATGGCAGTGTTTGCTTCATATGAGCCAATAATGTCAGAGCCACTGCTGGAATTGTCCTAGAGTTATCCCAAGCTATAGGCTTCTGAGAAAGGTATAGAGCCTGAGCAGGAACAGTGCAGTTTTATAGTGTCTGGAGTTACAGACCATATGTAACTCAATGACTGAGTTACCATGACCATTAAGACCTATGACAGTTGCTCTGCACCTGCTGACCGAGCATCAGGCTGTTTTTTCTACAGGAGATGGAGCAGAAATCTGGATCCCTGAGGGTCTGGGTGCTTCCCAGGGCAATGGCCCATTCCACGTAGAAATCTACCAAGAAAACATCCTGTCAACGGTTCACAGTTGCAGAATAGATATATCTTTGGTTGGCTTGTCACTTTATACTCTCAACTGCAAAATTAGAATTGGAAGTATTTTTGCTTTCTAGATTTTTTAAAAAAATTATGACTTAGAATGCCAAGTCTTTATCACCTTCATAAGGAAGTTAAAAAAAGTCATGAGAAAATAATAATAATATCTACCTCATAGCGTTTATTATTGCCAGGTACCATTTTAAGTACTTCACAGATATTTTTTCATTTAATCTTTATGACTTCAATCTGAGTAGTCATTTCTGGGTAAAGAAACACAAAGAAGCTAAATAAATTGTTCAAGGTCATTCAGGGATGTGTAGGGCTTGAACCTAAGAAGTCTGGCGCCAGAGATAAAACAAGAGAAGGAAGTTGACAGGCAATCTGAAGAGGAGAAAAAAACCCATCAGAACAACCAGCTTTTCCCAATGCTTTGAAGAAACCTTTGAACTCTGTTCTTTGCTCCCCCTACCCCTTTTGAAAAGCCTCTCTTAAGACAGGATCTGAACTGAGACCAATGCCCGAGAATAGAGAGGAATCTAGCTTTATTAAGTGGGGGACTGTATACAGAAAAGGCTCTGGGTGAAATTTGAAAGATGCTTCCCAACCACCCTGTCTCCCCAGGACTTGGATCTTCTGTCTCTTTGGGTTAGAAATAAAAAAATGCCCATATGGTCAGGGTGTCATGCTTAAGAGCAGGTCAAGGTAGGGGAATGCTAGCCCACTGCTCTGTGGACCCCCCACCCAGCTCAGCCTCATTCCCTACCCACTTTCGTGTCCTGTGTTCTCCCAGTCCTCCATGTTATGTCATTAAACAAAAGCCCCATTGCATACGCAAACTTGACAATCCTTCTGAACAACAGTGCCAAGAGAAACAGTGGGAGCCACCTAAGTAGTTTTAGATTTAACAGTCCACTGTTAAGGACTACGTGCTTATGTCTCTTCGAAATTTTTATGTTAAAGACTGAATTTCCAATTTGATAGCATTTGTAGGTGGGGCTTTTGGGAAGTCATTAAGTCACAAGGGTGGAGCCTCTGTGATGTGATTTGTGCCCTTTTAAGAGACACAAGAGAGGTGATCTCTCTCTGTACCAAGGGAAAATAGAGTAAGAAGGTAGCTGTCTCTAAACCAGGAAGAGGGCTCTCACCAGACACTGAATCTGTCACACCTTGATTTTAGATTCCCCAGCCTCCAGAGTTGTGAGAAGTGAATTTGTTGTTTAAAGAAACCAGTTAGTTGATGGTATTCTGTTACAGCAGGCTAAGACACCTACATTAAAAATATCTAAAAACTAGGTGAAGTTAATTTTAGTATTGTATTTTAGTTTAATGTATCGAAATATTATATATAATTCCACGCAATGTAAAAATTATTGTAGTCAGTGTAAAATATTAATGAGATATTTACCTCTTATTTTTCATGAAGTATATTTTACACTTATACCACATCTCAATTTCACCATATATTTTCATTGGAAATTCTTGGTCTGTATTTAGATTTCAATTTATAGTTGAAAAGGGTTCAACCTGGGATTGACACACCCAAGTTGTTTGAAACATAATTCAAAGTTATTCAATAATTGAAATAGAATATCAGCTTTTATATATACATGAATTAAAGAAAAGAAAAGTAAGTATTAGTTTTTAATTTGCACTAGTTACACTTCAGGTGCTCAAGAGGTCCATGTGACTAGTGTCTACTTTCTTGGACAACATAGTTCTAGACGCTAGAGATACACGAGACTAAATAATTATGGGCTAATCAGTTCATATTAAACAGTGTCCTAAAGCCATCATTATTTACTCTTCTCCTCCTTGCTGGTCACGTTGGCACAGGAAACTCCCTGGGCAGGCCAGGAAGTTTGGTTTGCGGCACCAGCTGGTGTCTGATGAGTTCCTATGCAGTATCCAGCAATTGGCAGTTATTTTGCAAATGTTAATCCTGCCACCTAGTGACCACTTTCTGAATGTCACATGGATATTACCATGTAGAAAATTCAATGTTGACCTCTGTGTTGGTGCCCCTTCTGAGAGTTCTGAGACTTTCTCCTGCTCTGAGACACCACGTGACACTGTGCAGCTGAAAGGTCTTTATGTCTTGGAGCTGCTTTAGTCACACCTGGAGAATAAAAGCCAAATTGCCACTTCACGTCAATTTCATGTCCTCCGGTTCCCCACAACAGTCAAGTTCTTAGAGTACAACAAACATGGCTTAGGGCATACTGTGTGCCATGCATTGTGATGGGAGCAGATGCCTCCTTTCCCCGTAAGTTTCAGGGTCCCCACTACCCCTTTGATTGGGTAAAGTTCCTGAATCTTCTCTTTACCTCTATGTCTCCTTTCTCATTGAATTGTGAAATCTGTGAGGACAGTGTCCTGCTTCTGTTTTATCCTTACTGCCTAGTTTGGTGTCTTTCTGACAAATTACAGTTGACTGAATGGATGGCTGGATGATGGATGGATGATACAGCTCTAAGTTCACAGCACTTTCCAGCGCTCTTGCCACATTTCCCCACCTGGGGGCCGTCTTCCCCTTTCCACTCTCAGTGTGAACTAAGTCATCTTTTTTTCCTTTTCTTCAGCTCTCAGTCTTCCCCTTATTCCATTATATGCTCAGGACACACTTATCATGTGACCCTGTCTTGAATTTTGAAAATACAAAGGTGACAGCTTCTGGGGGTGCTCTGAAGCCCCTGGCCCACCTCTTGGAATCACCTGGGAAGCCCCCTAACTCAGGAAATCTGATGCCATTTGAGTTGGGTGCAGGCTGGGGATTGAGATTTTTAAATCATCCCCAGGAAATCCTAAATGACAGCCCAGATGGAGACCTGCTCTCTGCATCCTTCCCCTCTCAGCCTTTTTAAGCTTCAGCCAGCAACCTCACCCTCACTTGTGTTTCTGATTGTTTCTATTCTCTCCGGTCATTTTCCAAGGCACATCCAATTCCCTGATGCCTTAAACTCTCCTATTTAATATAAGAACACAAAATTCCTCCCAGGGCCCAACATTCCCGGCAACTATTTGTTCTCTTTATTTACTTTCCAAACCAAACATACTTCAAGCATAAATTGCCCACATAGGCTGTTTCTGCCTCATCAACCATTCACTCTTAAATCTCCTCCACACTGGGTTCTGCTCCAGAGTTGTTGACCCTGTAATTCAAAAACTCTCTCCTCTTTTGGCCTCCAAGGCCCCATGCTTTCCTGTTTCTTTCTCAGGCTATCCTTCTTCCTGACCTCTCACTGTTGAGACTGCCTCAGGATATGGAGCTTAGCTGTCTTTCCTTTTTACTCCACTTCTTATGCTTTCCAGTCCCTGGGCCCTGGAGTTTATACACCTGTCAGACCATTCCAGCAGTTCCATACCTACATGTCCAAATCCTGATTGGCCTGCCTCTCCCCTAGTTGTGTGATAGGCACCCCAGATTCCATGTTCCAAACTGAATCTTGATGTGCCCCCACAGCTCCTCTTATAGTGATTCCCATTGTGTCAGGGTCCTGTGGCTTTTATAATGAGTGACTGCAGTCAGATTGGCTGAAAACAGTACATATTTATAGTCTCATAGTCTTGGAGGCCAGAAATCTAAAATCAGTTTCCCTGGGCTAAAATCAAGGTGTCAGCAGGACCACAGCTCCTCGGGAGGCTTTTAAGGTGAATCTCTTTCTTGACCCTTCCAATTTCTGATGGCTTCCAGTATTCCTTGGTGTATTAGTGAGGGTTCTTCAGAGAACTGGAATCAATAGTGTGTGCATATGTGGTTTTATTAGAAGGAACTGGCATATGCAACTATAGAGGGTGAGAAGTTACAAGATCTGCAAGCTAGAGCCTGGGGAGGACCAGTGGCGTCCCCTCCAGTGTGAGGGCAGGAGGCAATAAATGTCTTAGTTCAATGAGTCAGGCTGAAGAAATTCCCTTTTACTAAGCCTTTTTCTTCTACTCAAGTCTTCAGTTGATTGGCTGAGGCTCACCCACATTAGGCAACCAATCTGTTTTACTCAGTCTTGCAATTCAAATGTTACTCTCATTCAGAAACACTCTCATAGACAGACCTACAGTGGTGTGTGACCAAAGATCTGGGCATTCTGTGGCCCCGTTAAGTTGACACATAGAATTAACCATCACAGTAGGTTTGTGATCCTATCACTCCAGTCTTCATGGCCAGCATCTTCAAATCTCTCTTGGTTCCATCTTCATACTGCTTTCTGTGTATGTGTGTTTGTATCTTTTGATCTCCCTCTTATAAGGATACATATGTTATAAGGATACATGTGATTACATGTGATTGCAAATAGGGCCCACCAGATAATCCAGAATAATCTCCTGTTCTTAAAATCCTTAAATTAATCATACCTGCAAATGTCCTTTTTCCAGATAACATTTACAAATTTTAGAGATTAGAATGTGGGTATCTTTGATGGACCATTATTTAGCCTACTACACTACTCAAGCAAAGGGCACTTTCATCCACTCAGTTACTTAAACCAGAGCTTACCTTTGTCATATATTCTCCCCAACCCCACCTAATACATTGACATCTCCCATATGTTCTCTTTACTAAATAATCTTTAATATACTTAGCTTTTTCCATCTCCTCTACCATCAACCCTGTACAAAACATAAAGTTCTTCCTGGACTATTTTAATGGTACAGTATGTCAGGAGTAATTATTTCATTTGTGCAGTTGAGTATCTGTCTCAAGGCACTAATTTGTAAGTTCCATGAAGGCAGGAACTTGTACGTGTTTTGTTCACCATTGTGTTTTAGACTCCAGCATAGTGCTTGATATAGATTAGGTGCTCAATAAATACTTATCACATGTGTGAATGGTTGGATGCCACATTTCCTTTCATGGAGGAGCTCCTGGTCTGGTAAAGGAGCCATTCAATGGCTTCTGACCTAAATGGCTGTATTTGTTTATTTAGACTATTTGTGTTGAGAACCATCTATATGCTAGACAATCTAGTAGGCTCAAAGAATTCACGAGTTAACAAATTATGTAAAACTTGTGTTCACAGAACTTTGCTTTTTAGCAGGGGGCAAGACAGACAGAAAGCATAATAAATGTATTAAATACACTCAATATATGTAAATGTGCTTAAATATAACATTAGAAAGTGATAAATGATATGAAAAGAAATAAAGCAGTTTAAGGGGGATTTGTATGCACTTATAAACAGGATAGAGCTTTATGAGAAGTCGTATTTGAAAAAAGGCCTGAAGGAGCTGAGAGGATGAATCATGAATATATCTGGGGAAGAGATTCCCAGGCAGACGGAACTGCATTTGAGGAGGTCCCTGAGGCAGGATTGGTTCTGGTGGGTTCCAGGTGGATGAGGAGGCCAGTGTGGCTGCACTGAGTGAGGCTGAGCGGAGGAGGAGGTGAGGACCTTGAGGCCATGGGGGCCACACTCTAGAGGTCCTTTGCGAAGCAGCAGAAAGACTTCTGTTTTTCCTGAGTGAGAAGGGTAGCCATCACAGGATTTTCAGCAGAGAAGTTGACTTACATTTTATTTATTTATTTATTTTTGCTGCTCAAATAAATATTTTTCTTCAAGTTTTTAACTATTTTTTTGTTTAAATTCAATTAGCCAACATATAGTACATCATTAGTTTTTGATGTAGTGTTCAATGATTCATTAGTTGCGAATAACACTCAGGGCTTATCACATCGTGCACACCACGCCCCCCATTCCTAGTTTTTATTTAAATTCCAGTTAATCAGGGTGTCTGGGTGGTTCAGCTGGCTCTGCCTTTAGCTCAGGTGGTGATACCACGGTACTGGGATTGAGCCTGCTTTTCCCTCTCCCTCTGCCTGCTGCTCCTCCGGATTATGCCCACTTTCTCTCTCTCTGTCAAATAAATAAATACAATCTTAAAAAAATACAATAAAATATGTTAAAAATAATAAATTCCAGTTAGTTAGCATACAGTGTAATACTAGTTTCAGGTGGAGAATTTAGTGATTCACCACTTACCAAGTTATTGCTCCGGCTGCTGTGTGGACTGTAGGTGAACAAGGATGGAAACAAAAACCTGGGGAAGTTATGCCAGTAATCAAGGTGAGAGATAATGTTGACTTGGACCAGGGCGATAGAGAGCAGCAGATGTGGTGGGAAATGGGCAGAAATGGATATATTGAGAAAATAAGGCTGCTAGAATTTCCCGATAGAATTGGCGGAAGGGTGGGGGTGTGTGTGGAGCAGATGTGTATCAAGAATGACACCAAGGTTTTTGGTCTGAGCAACTGGAAGCCAGACTAAATTCAGAGTTTTGTCTGGAACTCCTACTCCAAGCATCTTAATTCCCTAAAGTCACTGGAACAGCTCAACAGCCCTGAACTTTCCAGACAGCTGTGTGGAGTTATCATCCATCCTTCCCTGGAGAGTGTCTGATCCTTTCCCTAAACTTATGTCCCACTCCTCTTTCTCTCACATCTGTGCACAGGGGACAAGGCCAGCTTGCCTTCAGCACAATGCTCAGCCCACATTCCAGCCTTGACACACTGTCACCATGTATCCCGGGCCTTCCTCTTGTGGTTGGTCTGACACTATCCTGTCCTTTTGACCCTCGGCTTTGTGTTCGCACCTAAGGCTCTAGGAAGTTGGTCTGATTATTATTTTGCTCAGAAAAGTTTCTCCTTGTTGGTCCAGAACAGTTGAGGTCATTCAATAGTCTCTGAACTTCTGTTGGCCCAAGTGGCCTGGCCAAGTGCCACTTTAGGTGAGTTATGTTCTGTTTACTCAACTTCTTCCCGGATTTTTAATATTCTCTTTGACAGGGGCTGTGGGTTAGTTTATATGACAGGCTCAGTGGAAAGTCCATTCCGTTAAGAAGCTGCAGCTGTTAAGAAAGAAGGCTCATTTTCCCTATGTATGTGCAGTTATGTGGGCATGTGTATCGGGTGCTCTTGGGCTTTGGGAAATGTTTGGGAGAGTCGGTGGCAAGAACAGGTGTCTAAGACAGACCCTGTTTTGACCCAGTTCCTCACCCCACATAAGCCTCTCAGTAAATTAACATGAAGGGGTCAAGCCTCTCTTGTTTCTTCCCCTATGAGACGCAGGAGTGCCGTAGTTTTCCTTTTCTTTCTCCCTTTCCTCTTTTCAGTTGCTGAGTGGATCCTATTTATGTGTGCACATGTGTCCGCAAGCCCACAGGGGTACAGGTAGTTGGAAAGAAGATTCTGGGGGAACTTAAATTTAACGGACCCTCAAGTAACTGTCCAGGAGCAGTGTTTAAGTCGCCAGCTTCTCTTTAATTGCAGTGACAAGCTCTCCTAAATTCCGCCCCTGCCCCAATACCAATATTCTCAGAGTGCCTGCCAGCCCTGCTACCAGGAGCGGGGCTCCCACGGACCCCGCCCTTCCCCCCACCTGGCGCCCAGGCCGGCAAGGTGCATTCTGGGTAGGCTGCGGAAAGATCCTGGAAGGGGGGCCCTGAAAGGCTCCTCAGGTATGCAAATGAGCCGGAAGTGCTGCCAGCGTGCCTTGCGGGTGAGGGAGCTGAAAATGGCGAGAACAGGCGTGTTCCTCAGAGGTTTCCAAGTTCTTCCACCTGAAAACTGCACCAGAGGGCCGACAGGGACTCCGCGGTCATCTCCCAAAGCCGCTAGAACACGTGGCCTTGCCCTTGCCGGAGGAACATTTGAATTCACACCTCTTGTGAGTTCTGCTCTTTTTAGGGGTTCTCAAGAAGGATTGGGACCCGGAGCCAAAGGCAAGGGACTCCAGATTGCCTTCTAGAAAAATCCGTGACCTAGTGCTGAGCTGAGCCAGCTCGGGCAGAGTTTTCGGGGTGCTGGTGCCACAAAGCTAATCGTATCTGGCCGAATTTATCCTTCCTTACCATGTAATCACATTAAAGTGGAAGAAGGTGTTTTTTTCTGTCTTTTGAAAGTGGTTGCAACAAAACCCTTTAAGAAGCCTTTACTCCCCTTTGTATTGTTTAGACTTGGTGCGATCAGTGGGAGGTAGGTGTGATTTTATTTAGGCAGTGTGAGCTCTGGGGCCACTATTTCTTCCAAACGCCCCACAAGGGGGAGAGGTAATAGCCAAGTCTGCAGGGAGCCTGTCTCTGGGAATCTGAGTTGAAGAAGCACCTCTGTCCAGCAGTACCCCGGCCTTTATTTGTATGCTTCTGGGGTCTAGTTTCTAGAAACTTGAGTGCTGGGTTGTTCTCTGATATACTCCACCTGAAAGTTCTTTAGCAGCTTTTACTGTGGGCTAGGAACTGTTCTAAGGGCTTCCCATATATTAACTCAGATTTACAAGTTACTGAATATGCCAAGAAAAAAAATCAAGTTGCATAGGAGTGTGCATTGTGTTCTTTTCTTCCTCTAAAAAAGTTACTATATTTTATATGTATTTTCAGGGGAGGGAAAACGTCTGGAAGGGTATCCCAAAAAATTGTATAGTGGCTGCCCATTAGGAGACTGAGAGACTCCTCAGCCAAGGAACTATGGTTTTGGGAAGGAGACTTTTCATTTAGTACTTCATTCAGAAGTTTTGTTTGCTTTAATTATTTTTAACCGTGTGTGATGTATTCCGGTTTCCATTAAAAAATACCACATTTATTTTGAAGGAGAGTGAAATGAAACTTCGTAGTCCAGACAGCATTGTGGATCAGATGCTGATTCTAAGGCTGAATCCTGGCAGAGAACAGGTCCAAGGTGATATAATGGACAGAGTACCAGGGGCTGGATGGCAGGGGGGATTTTTGAGGAGTGTGGTTTTGACACAAAGGAGCTTGCTGTCCTGGTGACTAAGCAGTAGCTGAAATATCAGGTTGGCGGAGGATTGGAAATAGCAGTGAAATTTTACTTGACGTGGGTCATTGTCGCACCTGTAACTCCCTTGGAACGTATATATCACTCTAATTCCAAGATTGTCTCAGCCTGCAAATCAAGTCCACCTCACATTTTCCTATGACTAGACTCAACCCAGGTGGTGAAAACCTATGATGTGATTGTTATCACTGATACAGACAGAAGATTGGCTCAGTCATCTGGTCCTCAAATACATGGACATTACTGTGCTAGTGTGGTGAGGGGTCCAAGGCCAATGAGATCCAAGCCTGCCACACCGAGGAACCCACTGTCTTAGAGACAAACACCTGCACCTGTGAACTCTAATGGAGGTTCTAGTGTGATAAGTCCCGCCAGAGGAATAGATACAGGATAGTAAGGTGTCAGAGAAGAGAAGGGTTGTATTAGTCAGGAGGCATTTGGGACCTTTAAAAAGTGCTTTGCTTGCCATTTAGGATTTTGATGGAGGGGAGGATGGTAAGTGGCTTAAGCAAGGAGAGTGAAGTGTGTTTAGGCAACAGAAGGCAGTTTGGTTGAAATGCTTGGCCTTTGAAAGGGAGTGGAAGGCAGAGAGGCTGACAAGACTTGAGGGGAGGGTCAACTGGCAAAGGGTCTTGAGTTCCATTTCTGTCATTAGTGGGCAGCCATTTAGTTGTGAGGAGAGGAGTGTCAAAACTTGAGGCCTTCAGGAACATGAATCTGGCACCACAATGGAAGTGAAGCAGTGAAAGAGCTGGGCCTGGGAGATGGGTTTTCGGGCTTTGGGATTAGTCATCCAACTGAGAGCTAATGAGAGTCCAGGAGGAAGAAAGGAAGAGAAGAGATATTCATGATACATTTTGCATATGGCACAGAAGAGAAGGGATGACTGATTGGGTATCACAAGAGAGGAAGCAGTTGAAGTTTTTGGCCGGTTAGAGAGAAGAGGAGGAATGAGTGGATTTGGTGGCAGTGGTACCGAGGAAGAGGTTGAGTCAGAACAGGGTGTTGTGTGTGGGGGTGTTTTTGAATCCAATATATAGATTTTTGAGAATGGAGTGAAGCTAGAGATTTTTGTGGGGAGTTCTGTAGAGGGAGTCGTTGAAGCCCAGATGCTAGATGATCTTTGCAATTAGAGGTTTTTGAAAAAGCAAAAGAGTAAATGATCAAGCAAGATAAGCCTAAGAGGAGGTAAGACAGAACAATGAGGAGAAGGTGGAGGCACAGAATCTTAGGTATGGCAGTTTAACACAGGGGTTTGTGATAAAACAGGCCGCCTCTGTTGGCCGCCAATGAAAAAGGCCGTTGTTTATGGTTGTTTAGTGGTCACTGATGACGTTTAAAAAAACTGGTTTGGGAAAGTTGGGCGTAGGAAGCCAAAGGTTTCAAACAATAGTTTGCAAATTTCAGGGCCATAGGCAGAATGCAACCCAAAGAGGTATTTTACTTGTTCCTCAGTATTTAAAAAATCAAATAAAAGCTACTATTTAAGCATTATTAGCTTTTACATGAAAATTCCAATTTCCAAATGTAAGCGATTCTCTCAGGCTGGATATTAGCTGGAGCCCTGTATCAGGGCTATGGTGGGATCTGGCTATACAGGGCTGCCCATATTAGTTTGCTTCAGATGCACTCAGCCTCATGCCCCCATACCTGCTGCTTGGTTGCATTTTTTGGTTAAAGCATATGGAAGTGGTAAGGAAATCTAGACTGTTCCTTTGAAGGTTTGTTGATGATATGCAGAACAGAAAGAGCTGCTAAAGCACGGTGCTCCAGAGGAAAAAATGGGAGTGTTAGAGTAATGGAGACTCAAGCACCGTTTGGTGATACTCAGAAGGGAGTACTTAAGTACAGAATGGTAGACTGAAGAGGCAAGGAACTGATAAAACCAAAATTATGTGTGGGAGCTGAGGAAGAAGCAGTTTGGAAAGGAAAGAGACCTTTCGTCTTTTGAAATAGGAGAAACAAGAAAGAAATGGCAAGCAGGGGGCAGGTCAATTTTCGATGAAGAGAAGGGAACAGCAGAAGAGATGGAATTGATATTTTGTGTGGTTGTGCTCATGGGACTGAGCTCAGGGTGGGACCCAACACATGTGGGGAAGATTCTGGGAATAGGGCTATAATTTGGCAAACTTCAAGAGACTTTTTTTTTTTAAGTTCTTTTTAATTTTGGGAGCTGTTTAATTTTTTATTTTGGGGTGGCTCAATGTCTGCCTTCGGCTCAAGTCATCGTGGGGTCCTGGGATTGAGCCCCACCTCAACTTCCTTCTCAGCAGGGAGCCTGCTTCTCCCTCTCCCTCTGCTCCTTCCCCCCCATGTTCTCTCTCAAATAAATAAATAAAATATTTTTTGAAAAGTTTTTTTTTTAATTTTTAAATAATTTCTACATCCAACCTGGGACTTGCAACTCACCCTGAGATCAAGGGTTGCATGCTCTACCAACTGAGCCAGCCAGGTGCCCCTCAAGTGGATATTTTTCAAGTATTTTTTTAATAGTCATTTCATGATGGCAACGAGAAGCAGATTTTCTCTTTTAAAAATTGGGAATTTATGTTTATATTTAAAATTAGAGTTTATTGCATAACCTGAATATAGTATAACATTTGGACTTAGTTGAACTTGTTTTTTACTTCATATATTTTTTTGTAGTGGTGGATACTCTGATTCACTAAGTATAGAAAAAAACTACATGAATAGTAGTAAATTTTTGTTCAAAATGTATTTAAAAGTTTTTTCCTGACTTCTGTGATAGTGAAACATTTCTCATTTTCTTAGAGTTCCTTACTCTCTCTCACTTTTTTTTTTTCCAAACCAGACAACTTCATAGAATTCTTAGGAGAGTGCTTCAAATTGAGATAATAATGTGACCATTTATTACTGTTAAATAATACTATACCCTTCATCCTATAGTTTCTGCATTTCGTTGGCCCCTCAGTGCACATCGTTGCTCTTCTGTCAGCCGATCTCAAGATTGTACAGTCTGTGGGTGAATCATCCAAGTCACTGAGGTGCATTGTACGGAAAAAATGGTACTCTGTGGGATGATTTTAAATATACACATTGGTGGGAGCCAGGAGTGGGCTTACATTTGGCCAGTGTGTGAAGAGTTTTATATGGAAAGCTGAGTTCACTGGCAGCACACTGGCTGATTTATTCCCATGTTGGTTTCGTGCACGCATTTAATAAATTGGTGCTTGTAGGTGCTTGGATGGCCCACTCCTTTGTATGGATTTGGGGAGTGAATAGGTTGCAGTGTGGAATCTGTTTGCTGTTGGCATATAGGGGATATGAAAGTAGGTCTTTTCAAGGCAAACAAAAGGACCAGTAAGCCTCAGAGGGGGACATGCTGGTTTGTGGCAAAGGGACATAAGGACAGACCAGAATGATTCTTTCCAGAGGCCAACAGGATGAGCATCAAAATGGTGGATTTTTCAGGCTCATGCTGGGCCAGTGGAGCCATAGTCGAGTGGAACTGATGGTGGTGTCTTGGAAGGGGAAGAGGGAAAGTAGAGGAAGCTCTACTCAGGTTTCAGACTTCTAGACATTTTGTGAAATAATCATTTTGGTGAAATATTTTTAAAGTTATTTTAAAAATCCAGGTCTATAAAAATCATAATTTAAAAAGTGCTTCTCTGCGAATTATTTAGAGGGCTGTCACTATAAGCTTCATGTAACTGTACATACTTCCTCTTTCTAAATTATCCCTGGTCTGATATGAACATCCACATTGTTTGTTTGTGGCTACCTTCCACAAAATGGATTTCTTATGTGAGAAAGCATGACACATCACTTAAGTTTCATTTCAGTTTTTCTATCAATCATAACTGAGTAGTGGTCACTCACACATGCTGGGAGGAGTGATCTATGTGGATTTTTTTTTTTTTAAAGATTTTATTTATTTATTTGACAGAGAAACACAGCTAGAGAGGGAATACAAGCAGAGGGACCAAGAGAGGGAGCAGGCTTCCTGCCGAGCAGGAAGCCCGATGTGGGGCTCGATCCTGGGTCTCCAGGATCATGACCTGAGCCGAAGGCAGTCGCTTAACCAACTGAACCACCCAGGTGCCCCTATGTGGATATTGTTAAGTCTCATTAAAGCGATTTGGCCAGCATTCACAGAAGGAAGGATCAACATTAAAATCATTATGATCTTGGACATCCCTCAGCCTCCCTGAGTCTTGGTTCCCTTATTTTAAATGGTCACAGGTTGAGAGTGGGATGGGGTGGGCCAGATGATCTCTATGGCATTTCCCTTTTCAATGTCAGAGGATATGACCATAAGGTAAGATGGTATTCAAGACTGAGTTTGAATATGCTAAAAGATAAACTGAGGCATATTAAAGTGTTAGCTTGAGTAAACAGGGTTTCTGATTGGGCAGAGACCCACTAGAGTAGTGAGGAGCCAAAAGAAAGACTTTCAGAGGAAGACTGGGAAGCAAGGAAAGGAATGATTCGGTTTGGCTGTAGCGTAAGCTGTTGGTTGCCTTGTTTGGGAAGCCTAGTTGGCTGTTTGTGATTGCTTGTCCTTAGGTTTCAGTTTCTTAATCTTGAGGCATTTACAGGCTTAGGTTTGGGTTTGCTCAGTAGGCTACTAACGCATTAAAGCCATCTTAGTCTAATGGCTTCCTTGTTTAATTTAACATACGTGACCAGAATCAGAAGGCAGCTGCATAAAGTTCTCGGGTTAGAGTTCATGTTTGTTTGGTTTGTGTTAGGGGAGGTAGGCCCTTTGTAGTACTACCTCAAAAACCTCTACTGAATTCCAAGAAGATAATTATTGTCAGTTACATGTTTAAAACTCCTTATAGCTAGAATATGTATTTGTAGGCTGAATATGGTAGAGCTGTTCGGAGGATACAGGGAGGTCTTGTATTATCAGCACATACAATATATTTATTCTTATTTTGCAGGATTTAGGACATGATGTTAGTACTTTAAATGATTCCAGAGCTGATGGTTTCCACTCTGTTGTTTTCCTGTGTGTTATAGGGTGATGCTGCTGTCCAGGATCTAGTATCCAGGACCCCAAAATTTGGTGTCTTTCTTAAAATGATCCCACTCTTCAACCCCTGCAGGAAGTGAAACTTCTGCAGAGAAATTCTTAAGGAATGTTGTGGGTCCCAGTTGTTGCAGCTTTACCTCTTTTCCTGGTCTTCAAGTCAGTCTCTAAGCACCACCTTTCTGCTCTTGACCACTCTTGTACCATGGGCCATCATGGGGGAATTCTGGGAGGAGAACCTTGCTGGCTCCACCTGGATGCTCCTTTCCAGTGGCCAGAATCCCACCTCTCAACTCACTACATTAATCTTCTCCACAGAAAGGGTATCATCTGCTGCTATTATCGCTAGTACATAATAGGTTTCTTCATTAGATGCCTATAATTTTAATTTGGTAGCCTGGCTTTCTTTCTCTTTGGTTCCCTGGGCACTTCTGCTTTGGAACATGGCTGCACTTACCAAGGGTCATAAGATGTAGCTGGTGAACTCTGGTTTCCTGATACTTAGCTACCAAGTCCCTCAAAACTTACTCCTTGTGGGTGTATCAACATTTTTTCCCCATAATATTCCAATATTGTCAATATTATCCTTTTTTTTCTTGGTTGATCTTGTTATGGCTACAAAAATATATTTTTTTTCTTGTCAAGTACCTGTTTTCTAGCTCATTATCTGCCTCCGTTTTGGCTGAACAGTTGGCTGGTTTTAATTTCTTAGGGATCTGCTTCACACCGGTACCACGGGATTACGATAATGAATGACAACTAAGAGGTAATAATAGGGCATTTATTAAACATCCCTGTGGACAAGCTATTGTGTCCTGCACTTCCGCACAAATCATCTCTAATCTTGCATGCTAGATAGGTATCATTCAAGGATTTTGCTGTGAAGATGTAGAAGTTCAGCAGGGTCACGTGCCTTGCCTGGGGCCACACAACTGCCAGGGGCTGACCAAGAATTTGGAAGCTGCTGGTTGCCAAGTCTGTGAGCTTTCCACTGTACTATGCCATCTCTTCACAGGGACTCGAGGGTTTCTATTCAAGTTGATGGATTTGATTTCCTATGTCTCCAGCTTTTTCCTGTCCTTCCATTCTCACTCATTTGCTCCTTGTGTCCTCTTTATTTTCTGTCAGAACACAATCCTAATTTAAACCTCCCATCAAACACAGATTCCTCTTCAAAGCTATTGCTCAGTAAACTATACCCAGGTTTGATGAATCCATTCCAGTGCTGGTGTTCTGCTTATCACAAGTCTCTGGGGGAGGCCTGAGAGCACAATTTCATCCTTAAAGATAGTACATTTATTAATAAATACTTGAAAAAATGTTATTTTCAGTATAATTTTGTTTATCTTTTTTTTTTTTAAAGATTTTATTTATTTGACAGAGAGAAACACAGCCAGAGAGGGAACACAAGCAGGGGGAGTGAGAGAGGGAGAAGCAGGCTTCCCGCAGAGCAGGGAGCCTGATGTGGGACTCGATCCCGGGTCTTCGGGATCATGCCCTGAGCCAAAGGCAGTCGCCTAACCAACTGAGCCACCCAGGCGTCCCTATTTTCAGTATAATTAACATGCAGTGTTATGTTAGTTTCAGGTGTACAACCTAGTGGCTCAGCAATTCTGTACATTACTCAGTGCTCATCAGGGTAAGTGTACTCTTAATCCCCATCACCTATAGCCTCCATTCCCCCACTTACCTCCCCTATGGTAACCATCAATTTGTTCTCTATAGCTAAGAGTCTGGTTTTTGGTTTGTTTCTCTTTATTTCTTTGTTTATTTGGTTCCTCAAATTTCACATGAGTGAAATCATATGGTATTTTTTTCTGACCGACTTATTTCACTTACTATTATACCCTCTAGATCTATTTGTGTTGTTGCAAATTGTAATATTTCATTCTTTTTTATGGCTGAGTACTATTCCATTGTGTATTTATACCCATATTCTTTATCCATTCATCTCTCAGTGAATTAGTGCTTTTTAATTCTTTGGAATAATACCTAGTAGTGAAATTACTGGATCATATCATTTTTTGAGGATCCTCCATACTGTTCTCCATGGTGGCTGTACCAGTTTGCATTCCCACAAACAGTGCAACAGGTATTTTTTTCTCTTCATCTTCATCAACACTTGTTGTTTCTTGTGTTTTTGAAAACACTTTTAAAAACAGAAGTTATATGGTTTTTAATGATTTCTTTCTAATTCTCAAAATATACAACGCAGCTTAAAATAGCATATGTAACACTGTGCTAGATCTTTTATGTACATTAATATTTTTCCTGTTAAAAACTTATGTGATAAAAGATCTATGAGATAAGGATTATTATTCTTTTCCAAGTTCACATAATGAGAAAGGGGCACATTCAAATTAAAGCCTCCTTTCTCTGATACCCAAGCTCTTTCCACCACACCTACCTGCCTCTTTACTGAGTTGTTTATAACATTAATTACCATGTACATTAGAATTTACAGACCCAGGGAGATTGTCACAGAGAGAAGAAAAGCTTATGTTAATAAAATATACATATTCTTAAACACTTAAGCAAAAATTTTAAATGGTAAATTTGGCAAGTTTTTCACTAAATTAAAAAGTCAAATTGGAATTCATTGAAAAATATTTGAAGTCACTGTAATTAAATTCTAAAATGTTAAATATTTTGAAATTAGATTATTTCAAGCACTAAATCTAATCCTCCCGCCTCTGCCCCCTTGATGGACAGGTCTTATGTGCCATTCTGAGGATGATCTCACTCATTGTAGGAAGACCTAGTGAGCAAAAGGCCCCTTCTTTGTGTACACAATACAATAATCCCATGTCTCTATTCTGTTTTTCATGTTGGTGTGTTTTTTGTCTCCACGTCTGTATTATAAACTCCTTGGGAGTGAAGACTCCCCTCTTGCTCTCCCCTGTCTTTTCAGGAAACAGATCAGGGGAAGGCCCACTGTATGCTCACTGCTCAGAGGAAGACAAACACAAATGCTTTGAGTCCATGAAAGGACAAGTTCATGAGTAAACAGGGGAAAGGAGAAGACAACATGGGCGCCTGGTGGCAGAGACTAGTTGCGTAAGAGCATAACTGGCTCCGTAACCTCACTTGCAGGCCGTCTTGTTTGTGCTTTGGTAACCTCAGTTGTGGAGATCCCAGCACTATTGAGTCCTTTCCCCTCCCTCCACCACAAATGGGGACCCAGGGGGGGGTCACAAGGCATTGGGAATCTGCCATGATATCAAGTTGGGGTGGATGTGCAGGCAGATCCTTATATTTAAACAACCAGACAAGCTGTCTCCTGAGATCTGACCAAAACTGGAACTTGGAGGAGTTTCAGCTGGCGTTGGTTCAAACCAGACAAAGTACAGCAATGCTAACAGCCAGCAAAAGGAGTCTCAAGACCCTGTCGCAAATGCTTACTCACCTTCAGCCTGAAGTCCGTAAAGTCTAAGCATGAGTATGCTAGCAGCCTTTGAGTCCTTGTGCACTCCCTCACCGCACAGAACCAGAGATACCCGTTCTTTTGTGGGGTAGGATAATGGTTGCAAATTTATAAATAATAATATTAAGTGATACTGTAGCTATGTGAATATGTTGTAGATAGAAATGACAGAAGCATATTTGCTGTAAAGAAGATTCTTAGATTGTGAAAATTAGACTCATCTCCTTAGAGAAATCTAACACTGCCATTTACTGAGTATTAACCATGACCAGAATGTTAGGCACATATAATTATGTGGACTCAGGTGGGTGAGGAAGGTAATGACTCCCATAGGGCAATAAAATGGAGCGGAGAACTGGTGAGGATGTGGTCCATGTTTGTTAATACTTTGGAAGCAGGCGGTCTGCTAAGTCTAGTGACAACCCACCATGACACCTTTGGACCTGGTGTGTCATCCCATCCAGTCCTTTTGGGTCAGGGCATAAGAGTTAGCTTGAGGCATAGCTGCCACGCTAATTTCATGGCATTCTAGCTCTGTCTCTTGTTCTCTTTCTCACACACACACACCCACACCCACACACACACACACCCACTCACATTTTTATGAGGGAAGGCAAGATGGAACGAACAGAATGTGGTTTAACTTTCAGAACTTTAAATGAGAGCCTCTTTGTTAGTGAAAAGCAAACAAAGCAAACTGGCCACAGGGTCAGCATGCTCTGGAATGCAGAGTTGTTTGTCGCCAAACAGCCGCCTGATGCTGGGTTTACATAATGTTTCAGTAAACCGAAACAATGAGGACATTTACCATTAACTCTAGGCCTGAGCCATGAAATCAGGGTCACTAACTCTGATCCTTAAGATCCTAAATGCACAGCTCTGCCCAGGGCAAAATAGCTCCTTAGACCAAGTCTTATGCATTTATTAAGTGCCTAGTATTTTGCCAAAGCCTCTGTGGGTAGGAAGATGCAAAGGCCCACGCCCTTTCATAGGCCATAGGTTCCTAGTTTGCAGTGAGACCTAGCTGGCAGGCAGAGACTCTAGTAATGGGAGGGTGCCACTGTTAAAGTGATTTTCTTTTTAGGCAAAATGCTCCGTGTGAGTATAAACAGAGGAGAGTGTTCAGGTTCACCTACGGAGCATGGATGTTTCAGAAACTACTAAAAATAACTTAGTGGTGTCAAATATGAGGTGGGGTGTGGCAGGAGATGGGGGAGAGGGAGGCCATAGTCAGAGTAAGAAGGGTCTTGGGTGTACATCAGGCTAGGTGCTTATGTTTAATCCTGGGCTAAGAGGAATGCCAGTGAAGTATTTTGAGCTGAGGTAATGATTTGGCCATAAGTGTGTCTTAGATCATTGCAGTGGCCTCAAGGAGGACAAGTGGGAGAGTGGGTGACTGTAACCAGTGAAGTGGTCCTTTGAGGGTGGGTATAGGCAAGTTTACTGTGGATGCTTTGACTGGAACATGCTGAGAAGTTGTTAGGCCCAGGTGAATTGTCAGAGACCTGCACAGGCACCATGGGATTCATGAGGGGAACAGTGGGACAACAGGAGTGAGATGTTGGGTCAATCCTATCTCCAAGCAAATGCAAGGGCTCAGGAATTGATGTGGGTGGCCCCAGGGCCTCACCTGACTTCTGGGAGCCGTTCTGAATGCTGGGCAGTGGATTCACCACTGTTCTGGGGCATTGGGGACTGGAGAGCCAGACTGGGCCAGCTTTAAGCAGGTCCTGCTGCTCTGCCAGTGTCTGGAGCATAGCAGTGGGTCTTCATAAATACTTGTTGATTGTATAGAGCCCAACCCTCTCATAGGGAGTGGGTATGCAGCAATGAGCATATCACACAAAGACCCTGTCTTGGAGGAGGGTACATTCCAGGTGGTGACATAAGAGATCAGCAAAAGAAACACAAGCCTAGAAAGTTAGATGATGAAAGACCCTGTGAAGGAAAAATAAGGTGGGGAGGGTGGTTTACAGTTGTCATTAAGATGTTCAAGATAGGTTTTATTGAGCAAAGACCTGCAGGAGGTTGGAGGGCATCCCTTGCGATCTTTGGGAGGAAAGCAGTACAAGAAGGGAAGACTCAGGAGCCACATGTCAAGTGGGGCATGTTGTTAGCATGTTGGGAACAGCGTGGAGGCCAGTGTGGCCGCAGGGAAGTGACTAAGAGTGAAGCGCAGTGGGTAAATGGAGCTGGGACTTTTGTTCTCCCCTTGAAGTATGATGAAAAGTTCCATTTGCTGTCCCTGCTAGACATAGGCTGGACACGTGCAAAAGCCATTGCCATTGAAATAAGAGGTAGGAGGACTGCTCTGTATTAAAAGAGCTGAAAGAACTATAGTAATCAGACGCAGTGCTTTAATTCCTGGGATGAGGATGAAGATTGGAATGCAGGCTAATATTTAATATTATGGTATTCCTCTTGATTTGCTTACATGTTATTATTCTATCAATAGGGGAATACAGAGAATGACATTCTGAGAAGAGGCATGCTGAAATATTCAGGGATGAATTATCAGGCTATCAGGAACTTCATTTCAAATGATTCAACACACACACAAATGCACACACCCACACACATGATTGAGTGGATACACACATATATAAAAAATGCCAGAATAGAAATAGGTGTTGCATCTGGGTGGTGGGCATACGGATACTGGTTGTACTAGTCTGTCAACTTTCATTTTAGAGAATTTTCATATTGAAAAGTTGGGAAAAACCCTTTCTGCTATTGTCCATTTTTTTTGGCTCTGCTTTTGGTTGTAGTTACTTATTCTCATGAGATTCTCCCCAGCCCTGTAGGCAATTTATTTACTTTGCATCAGAAATGTTTACCTCTGGAGATTTCCAGGAGACACAGAGCACCCGCGTTTGGATGGGACCTCGTGTGGGTGGTGTTCCAAACCCTTTTTGGCTGGAGAGCCCTTAAAGAACAGGACTGGGAGTGGAGAGATGATGTGTGCCTCACAATTTTAAGACACTCCTAGGCAAGGGGAGGGCAAAGAAGAAATGAGGCCTTAGAGAGGCTAATTCCTCTTTGGAGTGTGTGCTTTTCCCTGATGTCTGAGGTGCTGAATTATTCCACCCTTTACTTTCTCTGTGGCTTGACAAAAGTATGTGAAGTGATTTAGAAACTTAGAGGTCATCTAGAAAGTCTGTTTCTAGTCAGGTGCTTACCAGGCTTTGTCAGGGGATACCAGGTCTCTGGTATATTAAATCCCCGATTTAATCCAGGGGCCAATGTATCTGTGAATATTAAAGCTCAGCTGCCTTTTGCATGGGTCACATGAATTCCATATGGTATTTCCCACGTGAGAGCAAGAAGTAGTGCTTCCAGAAAGCTGGAATTAGCACCTTGGATCTCCTGATAAAATTTCAGCATATGGTTAGGAATTGTGAACATTTATATACAACCCCTCTGTCAGCCACCCAAGACAAAAATAAAAAATAACTGTGAAAAAATAACTTAGATCTCAGAGAAAAGAAGAATGTAGGTGGTAATATATAAAGGACTTCCTAAAAAATAAAGTTGTTTGCAGCCTTTTATTTGGTTTAAAAAAGTCTTTTGTTTGCTGTAGGAATAATAATAATAATAGATAAAAATCATTTTAAGCAAAGGAGGGGAGTAGAAAAATGGTTGCAAATTGTAGTTTTGTCTGTTCTGAGTCCTGTAATAATAATGCTAGTAATATAATGACAGCTAACATTCATTGAGTGCTTACTATGTGCCATCATCCATAGTAAGCACTTTTTACATTTAACTGATTGAATCCTCATGACAACCCTATGAGATAACTACTACTATTACCCTAGTGTTTAGGAAGCTGGGGTCCAGAGAAGTTAAATAACTTGTGTGAGGTCATGTAATTAGTTATTACCAGAGAAGGTAAAATCTTTTGAAGTAAACTAAATAAAATTCTATCCTGTTTTTCTAGAGTCTCATTTTTATTTTCTCCTCTCCCCTTGTTAAGGCTTGTCTGATCCCTATGCAGACCAACCAGTTGGTGGTCTCACACATTCCTAGCAAGTCAGGTCTTTAAGTAGCCTCTTGAAAGGAGTGTCTCCCAGTTTGTGATTCTGGACCTCGGGGCACCAGGACTGCGTTGTTATCACTACAGTAGTTTGCTGAATGCCATGGCTTCCACTGTATGCTTTGTATGTTTTATTTTGATATTACAAAATACTTTCATGATTCACTTTTTTTTTTTTTTAAAGATTTTATTTATTTGACAGAGAGAAACACAGCCAGAGAGGGAACACAAGCAGGGGGAGTGAGATAGGGAGAAGCACGCTTCCTGCCTAGCAGGGAGCCTGATGTGGGACTTGATCCCGGGTCTCCGGGATCATGACCTGAGCCCAAGGCAGTCGCTTAACCAACTGAGCCACCCTGGCGCCCATGATTCACTTTTTAAAAAGTGATGTACAGCAGCAGTAAGTTAGACTTCTATTTGGAATAAAAGTTTCACTTTTACCACTTAATTTTACCATATGTGATGCTCTTTGCTATTTCCCATTTTATTCTCTCTCTTTTTTTTTTTTTTAAAGATTTTACTTATTTATTTGACAGAGGGAAACACAGCCAGAGAGGGAACACAAGCAGGGGGAGTGAGAGAGGGAGAAGCAGGCTTCCCGCTGAGCAGAGAGCCCGATGCGGTGATCCTGGAACTCCGGGATCATGACCTGAGCTGACTCTGCTTAACCACTGAGTCACCCAGGTGCTCCTATTCTCTTTCATTTAAATATTGCTGATTGTGACATGCTAATGGATTCTATGTCTTGCTTAATGATTTACAAACCACGGTGTAGAAAAACATTTCTTCTTTTTTTTTTTTTTTTAAGATTTTATTTATTTATTTGACAGAGTGAAACGGAGCTAGAGAGGGAACACAAGCAGAGGGACTGAGAGAGGGAGAAGCAGGCTTCCCACTGAGCAGGAAGCCCGATGTGGGGCTCGATCTCCGGTCTCCAGGATCATGACCTGAGCGGAAAGCAGTTGCTTAACCAACTGAGCCACTCAGGCGCTCCTAGAAAAACACTTCTTTAGCTCATTTCACTTTTCACAGTAAACCTGTGAAGTCAATATAATTCTAACACCCATTTTACAGATGAGAGAACTGAGTTCATTTGTTCACTGTTGTAGAAAGAAGCCAAAGTCTATACCTTACACTTGAGATGATACGTTTTTTTTCAAAACAGGTGTTGGTTGTGTTAAAACACAGCTCTCTAAATTCTTATGTACTTAATGCATTGTCGGTGGCCTGAATACATGGTTTTGTACATACGGGTATATGGATGCTATTCTAGATCTAATATGTGAAGATGGGGTTGTGATTTATCAAATGTCAGTATTTCTAAGTAACTAAAGTTGTGGTAGCTTTTAGTTACTATACCTGTTTTCAATCATTTATTTAAAAAATTGCACCTTCTATCTTATGGAGGTCTGAGGACTTCTTTGAAATTGAAGTTGCTTCTTTCCAGGAAAAGGATTGAAAAACAGAGGCTACACTTTCAGAAGTGTCACTGACAGACTTAACTGAGGATTCATGAATTATATCTTCAGTTTTATCAGCCCCTAATGTAACTTTAGCGTATACATCAACTGTTACTAGGCAATTGACCAGAACAGTATTAGCAGCACATAAGAGTTTGTCACCAGTAGAAATCACTGATAATCATATCGCCTCACAGTGTTGCAGGTATTTCAGATTATAATTCATGCTCATAACTACACTGAAATTATGCTAGTTATCGGAGTCACCATTAGACACTGATATTTAATGCACTGATAGAGAAGCACATATATTAGTCTATCACAAAATTTGTTCTTAATATTTTGGTAATTGGATTTTATATGATTTTATGCTTTCAAATATATTAGAAAATAGAAATTGCAAAGGGTCTGTAAGTCTTACCAGAGTGCTGGCTTGGGCCTTGACTCTGAAATGAATGAAGGTCTTGACTAAAGGATGGGTAGGAGCTTTAACATAAGCTGATGGTCTCTGGATGCTTCTTTAGAATTGTCCTATTTCTAGCTACTCCACATCAACATGACTTACTTTCACAGTTTGGTGAAGGGAGAAATGGGGTACTTGCTCTTTCTAGGCAGTGTGGAAATTGAGGCACTGCAAGTTCTTTGATCCTCTTAAGTTTTTTCTCTTGTCTCTGAGTCTATCCCTTCATGTTCAGTTTCCTTTTGTTTGTCTTCCTCTTCATTGATAGAATTTTGCCTCTTGTATTTGATACTCAGATTCATAGAAGGAGCATTAGAACTACTCTGCCATTTTGCTGAATTTATGTTGAGGAAGTCAGCATTGTTTATTAGATGCCCATTGTTTATGGTAACTGATTTTCTTGTCATCAGGGTGGGAAAAACCTGTATTTCTGGACTGAATCCTGTCATTAGTCTTCCTGAATAGTCATGTTGCTTTGCGAAAGCTAAGGGCCAGTGAAATGACCAGTGGTTTAAATTACTTCTAGGTCTGCATTACAGTACTATGAAGATTAAATAATAATAAGAGACCTACCCTCTCACAAACGTCTTTGCTTTAATGAAGGCTTGCAGTGGTTTTCATTCAGTTGTGTGTTAAATTTAGCCATAATGTTCTGTAAATTTACAGAAAAATAAGTTATTGTGTGTTCTATGAATTGACATGTTTGATAGAGCTGAATTATTTTAATCTTGGGATCATCAAGATACACAGAGTTTAATTTATTGCTGAAATTCCTTTGAGATGATACAAACTCCCTTCCATGATATTATCGGAGTTATGTTTGTCCTTAAAAACAAATCAAATAACTCCATTCCTTTTTCACAGTCTTAACTCTTGCCAGTAGAATGGAGTTCAAGGTGCATAAGATGGGACCTGGGGTTTCATGGTCTGGGCCCTGCTACCTCTCTATGGCTGACCATTCCCGATATGTTACCTAGAAGTCATATTTTCTAAAGTCCTTGTGTTTTCCTGCACTCTTCTCACTTTAACTACCATGACTCTGCAGAGATGATTCGTTCTTTTATTTTGTTCTACTTCCTGAAGAACTCCTATTTGTTCTTTGAAATGCCTTGGACATCACCCTCTTTCTGAAGACTTTTCCTTTTTTTTAAAGATTTTATTTATTTATTTTAGAGAGAGAGATCACAATTAGAGAGGCAGGCAGAGAGAGAGAGGAAGAAGCAGGCTCCCTGCTGAGCAGAGAGCCCAATGTGGGCCTCGATTCCAGGACCCTGAGATCATGATCTGAGCTGAAGGCAGAGGCTTAAGCCACTGAGCCACCCAGCACCCCAGACTTTCCTTTTTTTTTTTTTAAATTTCATTTTAAATTCCAGTAATATTAGTTTCAAGTGGACAGTATAGGGATTCAGCAATTCCATACCTCACCCATTGCTCATCATAAGTGTACTCTTTAATCCCTAAGAAGACTTCCCTTGTATTAACATCCATTTCTTGCTCCCCTTCCAATAGAGATTGGAGGATCTGTCTGTGTTTCCATATTAACTGGTGGTATTCATCTGAATGCATTAAAATAACTTATTTTCAGAGTTGCATTCTCCTTTAAAATGGAACTCTCCTTGAACACAAGGACCGTGTCTTCATCTCTTTATTTCAGGTATCTAGCATGAGGCAGATGCTCTTCTCATTTTGCGTGAAGAAATATTGTGATCATGCTAACTTAATTGATGGTGTGTGAAGAGGATGGGGTGGTAAAATTTAAGCATCACATACTGTATGGTCACTTCTTATGCTCTTATATCCTCTTAGCCTACTTTTTATAATTTTAATTTTTTGATTTTTATTTTCTTATTTAAATTCAATTAGCAACATATAGTACATCATTAGTTTCAGATGTAGAATTCAGTAATTCATCAGTTGCATATAACACCCAGTGCTCATCACATCATATGCCTTCCTTAATGCCTGCCATCCAGGCATCCCCTCCCCTCCCCTCCAGCAACCCTTCACTTTGTTTCTTATAGTTAAGAGTCTCTTGTGGTTTGCCTCCCTTTCTGATTCTTCTCATTCAGTTTTCTCTCCCTTCCCCTATGATCTTCACTGTCTTTTTTATTCCACGTATGACTGAAACCGTATGATAATTGTATTCCTCTGATTGACTTATTTCACTCAGCATAATACACTCCAGTTCTGTCCATGTCAATATAAATGGTATTTATCCTTTCTGATGGCTCAGTAACATTCCAGTGTGTGTGTGTGTGTGTGTGTGTGTGTGTGTGTGTGTGTGTACGTACACACATCACATCTACTTTATTCATTTGTTCAAAGGACATCTCAGCTCTTTCCATTGTTTGGCTGTTGTGGACATTGCTGTTAAAATATTGGTGTGCAAGTGCCTCTTCAAATCACTACATTTGTATCTTTGGGGTAAATAGTAGTGGAATTACTGGGTGAAGGGTGGGTCTATTTTCAACTTCTTTAGTTAAAAATACTGTTTTCCAGAGTGGCTGTACCAGCTTGCATTCCCACCAACAGGGTAAGAATGTTCCCCTTTCTCCACATCCTCGTCAGTATCTGTTGTTTCCTAACTTACTAATTTTAGCCATTCTGACTGGTGTGAGATAATATTTAATTGTGGTTTTGATTTCTATTTCCCTGATGCCAAGTGATGTTGAGCATCTTTTCATGTGTCTATTGGCCATTTGTAGGTCTTTTTTAGGGAAATGTCTGTTCATGTCTTCTGACCATTTCTTGACTGGATTATTTGTTCTTTGGGTGTTGCATTTGATAAGTTCTTTATGGATTTTGGATACTAGCCTTTATTTGATAAGACATTTGCATATATTTTCTATTCTGTCGGTTGTCCTTTGATTTTATTGACTAGTTCCTTTGCTGTGCAAAAGCTTTTTATCTTGATGAAATCCCAGTGATTCATTGTTGCCTTTGTTTCCCTTCCCTTTGAAGATGTATCTAGGAAGGAGTTGAGGCGGAGGTCATAGAGGTTGCTGTCTATGTTCTCCTCTAGGATTTTGATGGAGTCCTATTTTACATTTAGGTTTTTCATCCATTTGGAGTCTATTTTTGTGAATGGTGTAAGAAAATGTTTCATTCTTCTGCATGCGGCTGTCCAATTTTCTCAGCACCATTTGTTGAAGAGGCTGTCTTTTTTCCATTGGATATTCTTTCCTGCTTTGTTGAAGTTCAGTTGACCATAGAGTTGAGGGTCCATTTCTGGGTTCTCTTTTCTGTTCCATTGATCTGTGTGTCTGTTTTTATGCCAGTACCATACTGTCTTGATGATGACAGCTTTGTAATAGAGCTTAAAGTCTGGAATTGTGATGCCATCAGCTTTGGTTTTCTTTTTCAACACTCCTTTAGTTATTTGGGATCTTTTCTGGTTCCAATTTTAGCTCTGTGAGAAAAGTTGATAGTATTTCGATAGGGATTGCTTTGAATGCATAGATTGCTCTAGGTAGCATAGACATTTTAACAATATTTGCTGTTCCAATCCATGAGCATGGAATACTTTTCCATTTCTTTGTGTTTTCCTCAGTTTCTTTCATGAGTGTTCTATAGTTTTCTGAGTACAGATTCTTTGCCTCTTTGGTTAGGTCTATGCCTAGGTATATTGTGGTTTTGGGTGCAGTTGTAAATGGGATTAACTTCTTAGTTTCTCTTTCTTCTGTCTCATTGTTAGTTTATAGGAATGCAACTGATTTCTGTGCATTGATTTTCTCAGTTTTCCCCCATTGAGACTGATATTCACTGTAGGCTTTTCATAGATGGCTTTTATGATACTGAGGTATGTTCCCTCTGTCCCTACATTGTGGAGAGTTTGAATCAAGAAAGGATGCTGTACGTTGTCAAATGCTTTTTCTGCATAAATTCAGAGGGTCATATGGTTCTTGTCTTTTCTTTTGTTAATGTATCATGTTGATTGATTTACAGATGTCAAACCAACCTTGCAGCCTGGGGATAAATCTCATCTGGTTTTGAAGACTAATCCTACTAATGCACTGTTGGATCCTGTTGGGTAGTATCTTGGTGAGAATTTTGTCATGTGTTCATCAGGCATATTGCTCTGTAATTTTCCTTGGTGGGATCTTTGTCTAGTTTTGGGATCAAGGTAATGCTGGCCTCATAGAATGAGTTTGGAAGTTTTTCTTCCATTTCTGTTTTTTGAAACAGCTTCAGAAGAATAGGTATTAGCTTTTCTTTTATGTTTGGTGGAATTCCCCTGGGACGCAGTTCAGCCCTTACTCTTGTTGAGAAATTTTTGATCTTCGATTCACTTTCCTTGCTGGTTATGGGTCTATTCAGGTTTTCTATTTCTTCCTTTTTCAATTTTGATAGTTTATAAGTCTCTAGGAATGCATCCATTTCTTCCAGGTTGCTTAATTTTATGGCATATAATTGCTCCCTCCCAGGGAAGGTAGGATTGCCATGTTTCTGCTCTTTCAATGACCCCCCCCCCCCACACACACAGGGGCAGTGGTTGCCCGATAATGCCATGGTTTGTGGTTTCTGGCAACACCAAGGTGAAAGCCCACTCCTGGACTTGCTGTTTGTGGCTCTCTTCCCTGTTCTGATGCTTGGGAATTCTGCTGGCTCAGGCACCCCCATTCTTTCTGTGACCTGAGGGATCCTGAGACCACAATGTCCCACCTAGGATTCTGCCCTGCTTCACCACCTGAAAGCCTTTGAGGCAGGGATGTGTCTCACTGGAGCAGAATTCTAAACGTTCCAGGGCTCTGTCACTTTCTGGTAGCTGGCTTCTGGAGGCTCCCTCCCTCTGCTGTTTATCTTCTGATACATCCCATCAGATTCACTTCTCCACACCTCCTGTCTTGCAAAAAATGGTCACTTCTCTATTTGTAGAATTCCAGCAATTCTTTTCCTACATCTCAGGTTGAATTCACAGGCGTTCAGAATGATTTGATAGATATCTAGCTGAATTCAAGGGATGAAATGAGGTTCTGTACTCTTCTGCCATCTTGCCTCTTTCCCCATAACCTACTTTTTTTTTTTTTTTTTTTTTTTTTTTTTTTTTTAAGAGAGACAGAGAGAGACAGAGAGTGCAAGGTGAGGAAGGGCAGAGGGAGGAGAGAGAGTCTTAAGAAGACTCCATGCTGAGTGTGAAGCCCGACCTGGGGCCTGATTTCATGACCCTGAGATCATGCCCTGAGCTGAATCCAAGAGTCTGATGTTTCATCAACTGCACCACCCAGGTATCCAAGCCTACCTTTGGGCTCCAGCTGTTGCTATGACAACTCTGTGTACTTGTGACCCATCAGCTCTTTGCCTTACCTGCTCCACACAACTCTTGCTTCCTGACCTGGGGCTTTCGAGTGATTGTGTTTGCAGAGGCCAGGCCATTCATTTTGCCCTGTGCTCACACTGGAAGTGGAAGTGGACTAAATCCTATGTGGCAGTGGTAGTAATTGCTGGATGAACACTACCACGTCTGGCTGTTCCTCAGGAAGACATCAGGGGCTCATTCTGCAAGGCAATTCAAAGCATCCCAGGGGGTGGATTGGCCACAATTGCCCATCGCAGTGACTATATCAATAAAAGGTCCTTGGATTGGCTTCCCTTCCTCTTCCTGTTTCATTCTGCCTAGTCCTTTACTCCTATACTTTGGAATCACTTCCCAAAATAAATGATCTTATCTTAGGCTCTGCTTTTGAAGAAAGCCCAGACTAAGTCAGAGCCCTGATTTAAAACCAGCTTCACTATGTTAGGTTTTTCTTATGTTGAGAGATGTTTGGAGACTATTTGCAAGTCTCACAAAGTAGCCAGATGGTATGAAATACAAATAAATAGGATAGTATCAACTGAATTTTATATAATGTACTGTAAACTATGAAATGTTTTGTGAATTAGGGATTCTTATTCCTATAGTCAGGAGACAAACTCAGACAGTTGCTCAGTTTTGTAAAAACACTTCTCCATAATTCTACAGCTGTGCCTTAGGTCGTAACTGATAGTGATGTTTTGATCACAGCTTTACAGATGGTGAGGCCTTAGACACAGCAGCTTTCTCTGAGCATGTGGTGAGGCCCTGAAAGGCACATGCCTTTCCCGTAGAAGGTCAGTTTAAGGAGCTTGGATGTGAAAACCTATTCTTGTATCTGTGGACTGGATGGCTTGCTCTGGTGTGTGTGTATGTGTGCCTGTGTATGTGTATTTCCCTTTTAAGCACAAGGTATGGATTCCAATGTAATGATTTTAAATATCACAGTTCTTGGATTACAAATAGAAAAATGACATTTTTGGGAAAATGTATGGTAAAATTGGCATCTGAAATCCTGTGCATTACCAAGTGCATAAATTGTAGAATTGTATCTTTCTCAGCTTAGCAGAGGCACCCAGGGTTACTTAGAGCTGGAGACCCAGATAGTTTCAACAGAGCCAGGACTATGACCTAGCCTTTGGAGTCCCCTCCTCCTCATCTCTGGGTACAACATACTGCCTTCTTTTGAGGATTTTTCTTTTATTTAATTATTTAATAATTTATTTGCTTTTACTTTTTTATTAATTTTTATTTTTTCCATAACCCAGCCACCCTTATCCCTCCCCCTCACCCCCCAGCAACCGTCTGTTTGTTTCCTGAGATTAAGAGTCTCTTATGGTTGCCTCCTTCCTGATCCCATCTTGTTTCATTTTCTTTCCCTACCCTCCACAACCCCCACCCTGCCTCTCAAATTCCTCATATCAGAGATATCATATGATAATTGTCTTTCTCTGATTGACTTATTTTGCTCAGCATAATACCCTCCAGTTCCATCCACGTCATTGCAAATGAGGATTTTTCTTTTAAAGTGGAGGTTGGCAAACATTCCCTGTTCCCTGAGGGCTAATAGTGTAATGTAGGTTTTGCAGGCCCGTGGTTGTTGTTGCAGCTGTTCACCTCTGCCATTTTTTTGTGGAAGCAGCCATAGAGAATACTAAAATGAATGAGCAAAGCTGTGTTCCAATAAAGCTTTATTTATAAACATAGCAGCAGACCTGATTTGGCCTGGGGGCTATAATTTGCTAACCCCTGTTTTATACCATTGGAGTTATAGTGACTTCTACTTGTTGGTTACTAAAAGGTTACTGGGTCCTAGAGTGTTAAAACCACCACCCAGCCCGGTGGTGAGCTGGATTGTTGCATCACAGTCCACACATGATTGGGCTTCCTTCCAGGTCTGTGTATGGTCAGACTCTGAGCCAGCAGCCAAGACAGTGAGCCTGGTACCCACAGTGCTTCAGTTTTCAGAAGGAATCACAAATACCCTTCCTGTGCAGATAAAGGAACAATTGTATTGTGGGAGAACTTACTGGAAAGTAATGCAGGGTCACCAGGAAGGAAAAAGAATTCATTCCTCAGTCACAGTCTTCAGTCTGGTTGGGAGTCACTGAGACCTGGAAAGGTCAGTTAGGATGCATGTCTGATTTTGGCAGACCTCCAGGGCTTTGCACTCATGGAATAATATGTTGGGTTTGGTGATTACAATGGCCCACTCAGAGCTTCCTTTGGCTGCTTTGCAGTCAGGTCCATGACTCCTCCCAGTATTTCGCCCTGGCTTGGCTTCTGCTGACCCTAAGATTGCTTTCTGTTAACCAAAATCTCCAGTTGACACCATTTTTCTACTCTAAGTTTTATCTTACACAAACTTGATGACTTGAGACTCCTACCCCATGCTTCTCTCCCTGGGATCTGGTCCCAGGTCTGAGGCCCTAGAAGCCATATGGAAAGACATGTATTTCCATACGTAGATCGTCAATGCAAGGAGCCGGGGTTGAATCCTATTATGCCAATGGACTGGGTGATTGTCCCCGTGTGTGAGTGTTCATATGTGTGAGTGTGTGCATGCATGTGTTCATATGTGTGCCTGTGTGTGCACATGTGTGCTTATATCTGTCTTTGACCTTTAAATAAGAAGGCCACTTCCCCCTTGGGCCTCTCTGCTCAGGGAGGCTCCTTCCACAGCCTGGATGCCCTTAGACTCATGAGCGGGTATCCTCTGGCTGTCATTCTCAAGTCGTCTCTCTACTCCTTTTCATCAGGTGGATCCACATTACGATCTGTTTCAAAGTTGAAAGAGTTGAGGGCTTTCAGAGACTGGATGAAGTTTTCATTGGGTTTAATGATCGAATACTAAAAAAAGTACATGCATTACCTGTTTTGATGGTCAGCTGGCCACACCTGCTACTGGTCATAAAAGCTCTTTAATGAAGGTCTAGATTTTTAGTGCTGAAGTGTTTTAGGGGAAAAAAAAAATCATGCACTATTATTATTTTCCTCAAGTAGCACTCTGGCCCTTGCGAGGAGCGATGCTGGTGGTTATGTGAGAGGAAGCAGAAATGAGGAAGGAAGGAAGGCAGGCAGGCAGGCAGGGATATTTGATTATTTCTTCATAAACAACTAATTCCTTTAGCACCTGGCTTTGGCTCCTGCTGCTGTGAGGAGAATATCAATGGCTTTAATATTCCATTGTTTGTGGCTGGGAAGCATTTGCCTGCTGTTCTAAGCTGTTCGGCTTTCAGACTGGCAACGAGCAGAAAATGTGGTGGATGTAAGAAGAAAACTAGCCCAAATGCTTTAAATCAGGTTGGCTTCTCCTTTAAAACCCATTTGGGATTCCTCTCTCTCTCCCTTCTTCATAAATCTCTGATGTGTAGCTACAATTCTTGTCCCGAAGAGCGGCATATTCTTAAGTGTATGGATTCTACTGTTCTGATCACCTTATTGCTTTTTTGTTAGTATTTTTAATGGCCTACTTTGTTTTGTTGAAATCCTATCTTCAGTAACACCAATGATGATGAAAGATTAATGAATACCAATGAAAAGAAAAACAAACAAAACACAAAACAGAAAAGGTGGGGGAAGAGATAGTGGGTAGATGAATTAAAAATGGCTTATTACCACACGGTGGCGCTGTTAAAACACCTCATTTTAAAGTCCTAAAAACAGGTTGCAAATAAAGAAGGAAAACACAAAATTAAAGAGCCTTTCACAAGAAAATACTTTGTATCACAGGAGTGGAGTGCACATGTGTGATGGTTATTTTTGTGAGCATCTGTATTAAAGATGTAGTCATTTCAAGAAAAGTAAATGTTATGGGGAGCAGTGATAGAATTGTGTTGTATTCATTTTTTGAGGGAGGTATTCAATGATTGATACTTTTGTAATACAAATATTAAATATTTTTATTGGATTTTAAGTATGTTTAGTTTCAACCAGATCCTTCCTGGAATATTCTGAAGCATGACATTGTAGACATCAGAATGATGGGTTAAGTTTACTATTACTTAATCTACTTGTATTCTACATAGACAGTTTGCAAACTAGAGGCCTTTATTTGAAAATAATCAGTGCCCCATTAGGGGAAACTTGAGGCTAGCTGTGTCTCATATTCCTGACTGCTGTGGGAACTGTGTGTGGAAAGTTGGTAAGTTAATACTTAGAAAATAACCCCTTACTTTAAAACATAATGTCTTTTATGTGACTCCCTTGATGCCACTAACTGCCACTAACACTGTTATTAAAAGTGAACATTTTCATGTTGGTGCATTCTGTGTGTGTCTAGAGTATCATTTACTGATGGACAGAGAGATGAAAAGCTGTTTTTTTCAAGCTTGTGCTTGGAAGGGAGTGTGTTCATATAATGGTCCAAATAATCTTAGTCCTGAATAAAGGGAGGAGTGGAAAGTTATTTAACACAAATGTTTAGAAGTATCTAACTTCTAGATGTTAAAAGGATGTTCCCTTATTTTGTTCCTCTAGCAACTCTGCAAATCAGATGATGTCAATATATCTCCATTCTCAAGAGGGGATCTGAGAAGTTAAGTAACCTGTCAGTTGTCCCAAACCTACTGTGTGGCAGATGAAGAGTTGAGTTCAGAAATTATTCAAGGACAAAAATACAAGGAAATTGAAAGGAAAAGGTCTAGGTTGTCTTGCAGTTTGTATTTAGATAAATCCAGGTGTCTTTGAAAGAAAAAGAAACCTGCTTTCCCTACAACCAGATGAGGGCTGCAGATAATAATATATAGTAATAAACTCATATATGTATATACATACATATATATATCTTTTCTACTTCTCATACAATTGTCATCAACTTCTGTCTAAGCATAACGGTAACATTTCCCACTATCCATAAAACAGGAGGCCTGGGAAAACTAGATTTTTACCATAGCTGGAGAAAGCAATACAAGTTGGTATGAAAACTGTAGCTATGATAGCTCTCAGCTAATTAATGCTACAGAGGCATTGACTCAGCTGGAAATACAATTCATGATAGAGAAAGCAACTGGTTCCTGCTTAGGGAAAAATTATGTTAGTGAGTGTATGTAACTCTAAGGACACTGATACTCAATATGCTGGCAGAATCTGAGCCTATCGCAATATAACCAACTGTTTTTATTGTTTTGAAGTATCTGAAAAAATTATACATCTACAATTAGACTTTAAGGTTGAATTATATTTAGGGTAGTAGTTTTTAACCTCTGTTTTACAGAGGTACCTGTGTGTCCCTCTGGGAAGCTGTGTGGAGGGAAATATTTTATATGGGGAGTGCGAAGGGAGAGTGATGGGGGAGGCGGGCTGTCGTCATCTACCTGAATTTATTCTGGAACAGGTGGGCAATTTCTGATAGATATGGTACTTTTGTATATTGGGATATTCGATTTTGCTGTCAAGTCCTGTAGCACATGGGAAACCTAAGTGGTTTATTTAGGACAGTTCATCACACAGTCATACTTAAAATATTCAGGTATTTTGATTATTTTTTTTAGAATGAGAAAAGATCCCCTGTATCCTGTAGCTATCAGAATTGAATGTGACAGGGGCGCCTGGGTGGCTCAGTTGGTTAAGCGACTGCCTTCGGCTCAGGTCATGATCCCGGAGACCCAGGGTGGAGTCCCACATTGGGCTCCTTGCTCGGCGGGAAGCCTGCTTCTCCCTCTCTTACTCCCCCTGTGTTCCCTCTCTGGCTGTGTTTCGCTCTGTCAAATAAATAAAATCTTTAAAAAAAAAAAAATTGAATGTGACATAGTATGTGAGAAGAAAAAAATCGTTACAGATCTCAAAGAATGGCATCACAAAGGATTTGAATTCTTAATTTGGTTTTAAAAAGGAAAGAGTCTCATTCAATGATGGCAGATCTTGAACCAGCCAGAGGCTGATTAATATAGAAGTGAAAGCAACTGCGAAGCATTTTAACAAGCAGAAGACCTGGGGTTTATGCTGCAGTTTCTAATTGTGTCCTCTAATGGTTCTGAAACAGTGACAGGAGTGTCATTTATCTGGCTGTTTCTTTGTGCAGTTATGCATTCATATATATTACAAAGGGGTCTTTCATGCCCACTCTAGAGAAGTGAATCAGAAGACCTAGATAAACTGAGAGCTTCAAGGTTTCTTTGCCTGTGAGGTGTGTGTTGTCTATCTTCTACCCGATTAATGGTGTTTTCATTAAAACCTCATTGATGTCAAAAAAGTGCGCCTGCTTGTTGGAATTGCATGCACGGCTGCCGTTTATTTCTTTTGCTGCAGCTGAAACATAGTGTGACTTAGTCTAGTTCGCAGCTCCTGGAGACCACAGGAAACACAGACAGGTACCTACTTAGTTCTCTAAGGCTGCATACGTTCCTTGGTGCATACCCAGTAGTGCACACTGAACTTCTTGTGTCCTGCCTATGCCCAGCTGTCAAGCCGTCACCTGGAGGGCTTGGGGAATACTTGGGAGAATTTTGTTGATTTGGGCTCAAGTTTAAGCAATCTGTTTTAGACCTTAGGAAACTTAATGTAAGGAATCTTAAAGGTCTCATAAAAGAAGTTTGAAGGGTTGGCTAGAAGTTGGTTTGTTAATGAGATTTGAGTCATACTTATCTTGGTACTTAATCAGTTAATAAATTATTTCAGTATGATATTTCCTTTTTTCTTAACAAGAACTTTTTCCCTGACCGAGAAGGGTTGCCAAGAATATGGCAGAGTCTTTGGTGGTTTCCTGTGGTGTGCACCTTTTGCATTTCTTTTCTTAGGACACCCCACTCCTTCCCAGTATGGAGAAACAACAGAGGAAAGAGGAGACTTAGGGAAAAAAAACAAATGCAGGTTCAGGAATCAAACTGAGATTTTTGAGTTCCAGGTTCAGTACACTGTTGTGGCATTATTAATGGCAAACTAAGTTTTTAATAGCTAATCAATAAGAACTTGAGCCTGGGGCTCCATTTTTGAGATTCATTTACACCAAAAACTAACTTTTAGGAAGTGACACCTCAAATGTGTATTTATTACCTATTTATTTACACAGAACCTCATTTTATAAAGGAAAGTAGGGGTCTATAGCAATCACATGTCCAGTAAATAATGACAAAGTAGAAAATGGAGGAGCTGGAATATATAGATCAGGACATTAAGCTGGTACGAACTTAACCAAAGGACTTAAACAGTGTTACCCTAAGGCTTATCAGCCGTTACCATCCAGCATCCTGGATGACAGCAAGCCAAGCTGAAGTCAGGTGTAAAAAGGACCACAGGCAGAAAGTAAGGAACACGGAAGCCTCCCCTGACAAATGTATCCTCTCTGAGTGCCCAGAATTTTCATCACTCCTTAATCACTCATTGTACTGCACACTAGATCATGAAAAAGCTTAAGAGGGTTGATTTATCTGTATGTCAAACCACCCTTAATTGTTATAGGATAGGGCAGGAAGCAGGTACATTTTATTGACAAAAGGGGATCAGGTCAGCACCCTGAGGCTGAGTCGATGGGCAACCTAAGGATCTGGTATCTGGTAAGGGAGAGGCAGTGTGCAGGTCAGGAGCCCATGACAAATGTGATCCATACCTTAGTTGTATTTTTTCCTTTCATTGGTCCTAGTGTAATAGGATTACAAAATGAAAGGAAGCCAAGGATTTAGAGTTGCTTTGTAGAGAAATATTTTTAAGAAAAGAAAGGAACTTGGATAGGGATGTCCTCTTCTTACAGGAACATACAGAATGCTTATTTGGCATTAGCTGTAACGGGATCATTCTAATACAGGCAAGTCAAGACACAAGGAAGCAAAATATTCAGGTTAGCATAATTTTATTTCACAGTCTTTTGCAGACGTCCATGGGTCATACAATGATGCAAGTAACAGATATCTGCAAACAACCATAGATCCCTTCTCTGGGTTGTTTCAACAAAGATTCAGCTGGTCCTAGGGCCTTCCCTCTGGCAGGAGGAGATGTTGTGCCCAAGTTCAGCTTCTCATGTGATGGGTGGCTTTTTTCCCAGTGGGGAGGCCTGCAATTCCAAATGGGCCTCAAGATCTCCAGATGCTGGGTGGCTGGCTTCCTTGGACAATTACAGTAACAATTAGCATCTAAACACAGCCCACCTAGCAACAGGAATCTGTCTGCATTTCCTATAATAAGGCCCCTTTCTCTTGCCTGCCCTTAACAGACACACAGAAGAAAGGGCCTTGGGTTCTTTTACTGGACCATAAGCCATACTGCTTGTCTAGCAAGGTGCCTTGGCAACTCTTCGGAGGGCAAAGCATGATCCCATCTCCTCTCCTCTCCTCTCGCTGAACCTAGCTGTGCCAACCTCCACCTCTCTCGATAAAGCTTTCCTTAACCCGTATTCTGTTACATTGCAGTTCCTCTAATGTCCATGTGTGACAGGTTACAATTCAGGAGACTTACCTTTGGAGCAATTGTTGTAAAGGCAACAGGAATGATAGTCTATTGTAACCCACATTTTAAGTGACCCAGAGGTCACTAGGATAACATAGCAAAAGGGCAGTTTCTTCAAGATTAAAAATCCTCTTGTGTTCAAGGTTGGCTCTGAATCTGGAGCTAATTGACTCTTCTTAGGCACCATTATAGCCTCACAGAGTAGAATGCTCCCTCTACTTAAATTCTAACTTCATTCCTGTTAATTGTGCCACTGTCTGAAGGTAAGTGTTTAGCAGGCCTTAAAATGAAGGGTTTGTGGTCAGATTTCATACAGAAACCCTTGTGAATGATGCACAGCACTCTGTAGATGGCTTCATCAACAGGATCATTGTCACTAATGAATATTCATCCAGCTCATACTGGGTGCTCTGCTCTCCTGACTGCATGCCAAATGATCCTAGCATTGATAACAAGTATAGATTCTAATGTCATGGAAACAGTAAAGCCTTATGCAAATGTAAAGTCATCACTTGGTTTTTACCCTTTTTGTGGTTGTTGGAACATTTTAACCGGGATTAGTTTTTATGACAACTAAGGGTATTGCTCATGAATGAAGGAAAATAAGGGTTGAATTGATTTTCACAAGTCCTTTTAAGATTTGTGTCTGAATATCATAGAACCCTGCTGTTTTTATTTAATTTATTTTTAACATAGTTTATTGTGTAGATACACATAGGTCATGAGTCTATAGTGTCCCCTAAAACAGAACATCTGCTTATAATTAAAATCTCATATATTCTACTCACTTACAGATATTGAGCACTAGCTACCACTTTCCATATTAACAAAGGACTTCATTAAACTTTAGACAAAAAATCTATATCATTGCATGGAATAGAACACTGAGTGCTATGTAAGTTGAAGTGCTATCCAAAGATAGATAATTAGAATAATAGGTTGAGAATTATACATTGTAGGAAATTTGTTCTCTTTATTTTTATTCTATTTTATCATAGTATTATATTGATTATTGATTGTAATTTTTGGTTCAAAACATGTGTAGTTCAGTATTTTTAATAGAATAATGAATACTTGTGAACCTACTGCTGCACCCCAAAACAAGGCCATTGCCCAAAATAAAACCTACTCTTACTGCTATTCTTTATGGTAAATTAACCTGTATTACCCCTTACTGGTTGTTTCATTGTCATCAGCAACACCATCATTAATTATTCCCTTGAACTGATATAGTGGCCATTAAATTTTATCCCCACAGGCTATGTAAACTGCATGCCACAAACAATGAAGCTAACCTATACTGGATGTTTTGGTTCATCAAAAATTACCGTGTTCTCTTGGGAGTCCTGTTTTTGTGATTGTAGTGTCAGTTGCGTACTTACAGAGAGCATTGTACTTCAAGCAGGTGTCAACATCTCATAGTCCTGAGGCTTCCTGACCATTTAATTTAATCCTTCATTGATTAATTCATTCATCCATTCATTTATTCAGAGAACATTTCCTGAGAGCCGGGCACGTGGCTTAGTGCTAGCTTGGTGCTAGGTTTTCAAAAACAAACCTGGGGAGGCAGAGTTACAGAGAGGTCATTGTGGTTGGAAGGGATAAATGGGAGAAAGTTTTGTGCAGAGGGAGTTGCTTGGTCAGGAGAAGGTGAGGGCCATTCTGTCTCTGTTTTGAGAGAGCTAGTGAAGGCCACCAGACGAGGTGATGTTTGTCCTGGGGATTTTCCTGATGTACAAGCGATGCAGCTTTAAGGTAACACTGAATAAAGTTACTGTAACAGAGAACACAGGGCGTTTTGAGATACATCTTAGCTCTCTCTTCCTCTGAAACCCTGTTGGCTCTGTCAAATTGTTCATACCTGCCACTAGCTAGAAAATGAAAACGTATAAAGCTACCTGGCGACCCAGTTTTTGGCTGGGGTTTGTTCTGTGCAGATACTGTTAGAGCTAAATGTTGGGAGCAGATGGAACGATACACTTGTACTGTCTCTGAATGTGCAATGGGCAAATACAGCAAGCATGCAAGCACATAGCTGTGAGAAGCTGTGTGGTTGCAACATCTTTCCTTAACCCCAAAGATTAAAAGGTGTATTGTAATATCAGTAATACTACAGTGCTATCCCAAAAGTAATTGTTCTCTTGTCTGTTACACAGGCACTCAATTCTATGTCTTTTCTACAATGAAAATATAAAATGCATTTGAAAAAAACCCAGAATCAAATAGAGTACAGTGTCCCCTGAGGTATCTCCATCATCTCTTTGTTGCAGGTAATGGGGAAAGACTAGTAAACAGAGTAGAAAAGCATCACTTAGATGTATAGTCTTTATAATGTGCTGTAGCAATAATTCTTTGTTTCTTACAGTAATCAAGTCAGAGGCTTATAGTAATATGATTCTGAAGCCAGAGCAAATGGCAGGTTTCTGTGGACCTGAGTGTCTCAATTTGATTTCTGTGGCTTAGCTATAGGAAGCCGTCAGAGGTTAAAGACTTAATTTTTCTCAGTGATGTTTTCTGAAGAAAAATGATCAGTATGCAGTTTTCCTAACCACCTCTCCATCTTGAAACATTTTATTCTCTGCTTTCTCCTTCCGTTATCATTATGGCTATTCATTATTACAGTGGTCTTTGTTCTCACTTTCCTGAATTATCCTCTACTTAAGGAGAGTCTGCGCTGGTTCTTGGGGAGACCCATAGCTTATCTGGCTGCCCAGTACCTGTGAACAGCCCCCTTTGGTCAGCATCCAAAGGTTCTTTCCCCTACAAACCTTAGTTTTAAAATCACTCCCATCTCATGGTTAAAAAGAAAAAAAAACAAAAAACACTAAATCTTTTCTCGGCAGATGGGCTGCTCTCATGGCATGTACCGCAAGTTATTTTCAGATTTCAAAGAGATCATCTAGTACTCAGGGGGCAAAGCTGAGACAGCGTGGTAGTGAGTAGTGAGGTATGGGGCACAATCAGATTGACCCTCTGAAGAGATTGAAGGGTTCTTTTTCATGCCCCAGCTTTATATTTTGGGGAGCATTAGAATGGTATTGTCTTATCTTACTTCTTTTGACTCTGTGGGGGCCCTCTGAAGGAGGAAATTTTGATATTTTCTACTTGCCCAGGCAGTGGATACTTAACCTCCAACATCTTTGCCCTGAGAATAGGTCACAGTTTGTTACGACACCTTCAGGAAGTTATAGGAAGGCCTGGAAACCCAAGGACTGGGGTTCACTTAATATATCCTCCTTTGATTTTTAAGATGAGTAGGATTGGATTTTTTATTCATTTCACTGATGTCATTTTTTCACTGATAGAAGTGAGTGGGCAGTCCATGTTACCTCTTCTACCTTGTAGGACAAAGGATAAGGTGCAACAAAGTGAAGGGAGTCCCTGTTCATCACTCCTCTAAGGCTGTGGGAGGGTCTCATTCCTTCTCATCTCACTAAGAACACAAATTGATAGGATAGAAACATGAAAATTCTCCTTGAGTTGTAACTGGGTTACAGAAAGCCTTTAATTAGCTTTGCTGAGTTCCCTGCAAATTCTAACTCAGTAAAACTGTATAACATAGGTACTATTATCTTTCTCATTTTACAGACAAGAAGACTGAGGAACAAAGGGAAAAGTAACTTACCAAGGTTCACAGCTAATAAGTTGTAGAACAGGGATTCAGACTCAGCAGTATGTTCTGGAATCCACACTCTCAATTGCTATGCTTGGCTGGTATTCCTCCTTCTTGGTGTTGGCTGGTTCTCTTCTAGTACTTCTTGGGAAAGTGTATGCTGCATATTTGTTAAAAAAAAAAAAAAGAGGCTCACATAACCTCTTCATTACGGGGTATAACCTATAATTTTGTGCCCACTACTTTGCAGGTAGTATTTCAAACAGAGTGAATCCTGATTTTAGGAAAGGCTGCTCACAACTAGCAGGGTACCATGAACAGAGATTGTTGGCCTTCTTGATGACAAGCCTATTCTTCCTAAGATTTAGGAAACTTGTATTCATGGGCCTAAACCCCAAAAATATAAACAAAAGAAGAAACAAAATCAATGGGCTTTTCAAGTGTAACTCCAAAGGAAAGTGCAAAAAAAAAAAATCAGTGATGTTTTGGTAGTTAAGGTCAAAGAATTCATTTCCTTTTTCAGAATGAACCGCTTTTACTGTGTCAGACTTTATAGCCTTATATAATTTATGTACTCCCCGATGTTGGTAGCTCATGGAAGCTCAGTGACATTGCTCTGGGAAACCATAATCATCAATTTATTTGAATTTTGGATCCTCCTCTGGGGAGTAGGTTTAATGCCTCCTTTTATTGTTTCCATGTGCTATATGGCATCTGAGCAATGAGTATTTTACTCTAATGTGGTATTAAGATTAAAGACCATAATTGTGTTGATTTGTAGCAAAATGAAATTTGTCGACTTGTTCGACTGTCCTTGTTTTTGACTCTGTCTTGTAGTTTAGGGTAGGGAATAATTTGCTGAAATGTCTTGTCTATTCCTTCTGAATTTCAGAAAGTAAACTGCAACAAAGACCTTTCTCAGATGTTAGTACTTCCTGTTTTGTACCTACTTTGAAAGTCTGATTTAACCTAATATTGAGACTCTCTGGACACTAGATTTCTTAGTTTCCCAGGTGCAACATAGATTAACATGCTAGTTGGTGAGTGTTCAGGCAGTGGGCAAAGAACAAACCTATCCTGAGTACCTATTATGTGCTAAGAATTATACTAGTGTTTATTCTAGTGTTTTCTTATTAAATTGTCACTTCCTGTGATGTATAGAATTTGTGTAGAATATTACTGATTACCCCATGTTATGACTGAAAAAAGCAATATTCCAAGACGTTGAGTGTTTTCCCCCAGGAACTCAAACAAGGACTAGGACTGAGATGCAAACACAGGTCTACTTTGTTGTAAAATGCATGCTGCTCCCACCAAATGGTGCTCACTGTGATCTAGAAAAATGTGAGTTTGTTCATGTATTCATTCATTCCACAGATTTTTATTGAGCATCTGCTATGTACCAGGTACTTACCTAGTCCCTGGCAATACAGTAGTGTTCAAGATAGAAATTATGACTATTTTAAGACTTTGCCTTCAAGATGGAAATGCAGGAGGGGCACCTGGGTGGCTCAGTTGGTTAAGCGACTGTCTTCGGCTCAGCTCATGATCCCGGAGACCCGGGATCAAGTCCCACATTGGGTTCCTTGCTTGATGGGAAGCCTGCTTCTCCCTCTCTCACTCCCCCTGCTTGTGTTCCCTCTCTGGCTGTGTTTCGCCCTGTCAAATAAATAAAATCTTTTTAAAAAAATATGGAAATGCAGGAGACAGGCTGAGAGGAGATGACACATAGTACACCAATTAAAATTTCATGATCAGTATTTTTACAAAAATAAAGCAGAAAGATATGACAAGAGTCATGGCGTCTAAACTGGATGATCAGGGAAGGTCTTGTTGAGCAGGTGACTGTTAAGGTGAACTTTGAATGGTCAGAAGGAGCAGGCCTCTGGAAGAAGACTTCAGAAGCCGAGGGATGGTGGGGTGTGCTGAACGAAGGCAAGAGAGGTGGAGCATGTGGAGAAGGGAGATGTGGGTTGGAAGATGAGCTATGGTTGGAAAGGCGCATAGGGTCAAGATCTTGAGAGCCTTTTTGGCCAGAGGAAGACTTTTGGATTTAAGAGTCCCCGGAGAGTATTAACTAGGGGAGTGGTATGATTTGTTCATTTTTGAAATTCAAAGAATAGATTGAAGGGCGAAATGTGAAATTGGGAGTGTCTTTTAGGAAGTTACACAAATAATGGCCTAGGCAAAGTCGGCAAAGGCACTGGTGCCGCAAGTCGGTTGTTGGTGGTAGCAATGGGGAGTCGTGGACACATCTTTAGGAATATGACCTGAAGACAGTGTCATCAGGACTAACTACCGCCTCTAATATATCCTGTTGTGTCGCGGATGAAGAGGGTGACTGTTTATCAGCTTTACCCTTGTCAAAATGAGGACCACTTGGATTCCAGTTGTTTAAGTTTCATCATAGTTGTAAAATATAACAGGGAGAAGATAATTTTATTCATAAAATGGCACACATATATGAAGAAAGTGAATGTATTAAGAAAAATAGAACTTGAATAAATGGACATAACTTGATTGTTCCTAGATGGAACAATTTACTCAAATTGTAAGGCTATCAATTCTTTCCAAATTAATCTAATGATTTAACACAATTCTAACAATAATGTCATTTTGTTTGGAGGGGGAACTGACTAATTATTTTGTTTGTTTGGAGGGGGAACTGAATAATTATTAAATGCATTTGGAAGAATAAACAGTTGGTAATAATGATGGGAAAATTGCCTCCCCCCACCCTGAGACATTAATATAGCTTTGAAGCTGTAATAACTAAAATAGATAATAGTAGCATAGGAATAAGAAGGAAAGAGGTCTATGAAATAGGCCAAAAATGATAGAAATGAACATAAGTATATATACAGTTTTGTATAAAATCAGTAAGTATTATGAATAAGTTAGGAATTTATAGATTGTTTTGTAAATGGTGTTTAGACATTTGATTTAATAAATTATAAGAAATAAAGTATATCTTACACCAAGAAATTCTAGATAAACTTAATATTGAAATCTTAAAAAACACTTTGAGATATAAGAAAACTTAGATATTTTATAACCTTAAGATAATTTCTTTTTATGGGTGATGATTATGACAAAAACCAAAGAAGAAAAGAAAAATTTTAAGTTCTCTGCAATTGAAAAAATTTAGAAAATGAAAAAATTGGGAGAAATATATTTAATATATTTTGGCAAATGATTACTATGTAATGAGCCCTGAAAGAAAATCATGTATGGACAGGAGTAGATATTTCACAAAAGCACTAATAGAAATACCAAAGACATGAAAAATGCCCTGCCCTAGTGCTAATTAAGGAAGAGCAAATAAAAGATCAATGAGATTTTATTATTTCCCGTTTAAAATTGGCAGAGATTTAAAATGCTAACACCCGGTGCTGGCGTGGGAAAGAAGACACTCTTTAATAACATTACTGATAAGAATGAAAATTCACACTTCTCAAAGTAACTTTGGCAATAGGTGATAGACCTATACTTTGTTTCTAGGCATTTATCTTAAGGATATAAAAATGTGTGTAAGAAGTCAGTTATTAGGGTATTTATATCATGACTCTGTATAAGAGCCAAAATGTCCCAAGGGAGGACTGATTATATACATTAGTATAGGGCTAATAATGGAAAACAGTCATTAAATACAATGTGGTAGGAGTGTATTGACATGAAAGACCTCCACACAGTATTTCAAATGAAGATAGAAAGCTTATACACTGAAAAAATAAAATAAATTATTAAAAAAAAACTTATACAACAATATGTTAAGAACGATTTCTGCTCCCTTTTTTGTTAAATTGTGGGGATATGTATGATACATGTAGAAGAGATTTTAATCAAGTTGTCTCTGAGTGAATGTGATTGTAATTTGTTTTGCTATCCTTTTTACATATCTAATTAGAAAAATTTCTCTTGTAAATGTATTTTAAAGCATTGTACCTAAGAGCATGGGCTCAGGATTCAGCTGGACCTATGCTCACCTACCTAGTGTCCTTTGACATTGGTTAGTTAACTGAACCTCAGGTTTCCATCTATAAAATGTACATCATAATAATACCTGCCTAATAGATGGTTGTGTTAAAATAATGGATAAAAAGTGCATAGCATATTTTTGTCACAGCTATTCCTGTTATTTATTTTTTACTATTGATATTTTGTCAGTAATTAAAAAATATTCCTTTAGGGATGCCTCGGTGGCTCAGTTGGTTGTGTACAACTCTTGATTCTGGCTCAGGTCATGATCTCAGGGTCATGAGATCAAGCCCAGCATCCTGCTCTGCTCTCAGCAGGGAGTCTGCTTGAGATTCTCTCTCCCTCTTTCCCTCTCCCCCCACCCTCTTTTTCCTCTCTTTAAAGAGTAAAATAAATCTTTAAAAGAATATTATATTAAGAAATATTCTTTAAAATAGAAAGGATTGACTCTATCATTCAGTGAATATTGGATAAGCATCAGCTCATCTTCTTGGTAGGTCAAAACCAATCAATTTGCTTATTTCTCACTTTTCCCAGATGTCATCTCTGGATTGCACAGTGCAAGTTCCATCAGTCAAGGCAAGGCAGTTATCACTTCTTACCAGGATTATAAAACCACCCTGATATGAGTATTTCTGGGTGCAATCCCTGAGAATCCAATCCCACTGCTCTCCAGCTTCAGTTGGTCAGCTGTGAGACCATTTGATTTTGGAGAAGAAAAACAGTCTATGAATAGTACCTGAAAACACCCCTAAGTAGTCCTAATGTCTCACTATATGATGAATAAGCAAGATAGAGAATATTAAATCAGGAGTGAGAGCATTTAAAAGTTTGGTTTGGTGCAAAGATTTTGTGGTATAGATGCAGTATGTGAGATTCCTTGTGAAATACACTCATAAAGAGGTGGCAGACCAGTCCATGGGTTATTTTATCACTAACCGTGTCTTTGTTCACTCATACCTGTGGTCATCCCGTGTATGTTCCAAGAAGTAATATTTTCCACAGCATGCTTTTTAGGCTTTTGCCTAGTCTCACATACAGTTATCTGGGTCTTAAGATAAGGAGGGGGATTAATCATGCCTTTTAAATGAGTATCTAATTATTGTTATTAAACTCTTCATTCCTCTTCTTTTGTTCAGTTATTCCTTCTTATCTGTGGAACACATTCATCAGCTGTTAGCACTTTTTTATTCAGGAATGGCTAGTTTTAACAGTTGTAAGGAGGGCTTTATCCACACACGTTTCATATTTCTTATATATTTAAACACATTGGTCTGTCTGAACACAGCAGAGAGTAGGTAGTTATAGTACAACTTTGCCTTGTTAACGAACATAACCAGAATTTTTAAAAAGGGTTTAAAAAGGGTTTCCATCTAGTCCTTGATGCTGTAAGTTAAGAAAGTGGATAAATCTCTAGTACAGGCTGGTAGGGTTTTTTTTTTTTCTTCCCCTCCCTCTGTCAGGCATTCATTGGGTCACAAAAGAAGAACTGGATCTAGTAAGATACATGCAGGTTGACAAGTGGCTTATTTAACTTAATATGGAAAAATATAAAATAATGGAAACTAGGTCGAAAAAGGCAAGAATGATTAGGGCTTAAATGGAGACAGGCTTTCAGACAATGAAAGGAAGAGGATCTGGCAGTAATAGTGTCTGTAAAGCCTGACCCATCAGCTTCACGTCTGGGAGTAATTAGGAGGCCAAAGGAATACTGCAATGAATCAACTAAGGATGAGAATGGAAGAGAGGAAGGGATGATAGGCTCCGTGAGACTGGATGGCCTTACAGAGGAAGGGGAGGACTTGAGGAAGCAGTCTTCTGTGTTAGAAGGAGACAGCAGGGGAGCCTCCTCTCTAGCCTCCTTGTGGGTGGCTGTATGACTAATAAGGGAGAAAGAGGACACAGAGTAGTCAAGTGAGGAATGGTGCCAAAGGCAGCAGGTTTCCGATCACCGTGACCTGTTGGGAGTTCAGGTGTTACCACCCATGACTTCCTTGGGTTTGTCCCCTCTGAGCCTTGGGCCCTGCCTGTCTCTGCTAATTTCATCCATTTCCTTGGCACTAGGATTCCAAGAAAGCGTCAGCTCTTCAGTGGGTATAACTGAGTTAGGACCCCTCCATCTTTTTTGACATTCTGCTACCGAATTCTTTCCCCCCCAGCCTCCTGCTTCCCAGGGAGAGCAAGCAGACTCAGACATGACAGTTTATTGGACTTTAGCACTGGATTCTCCAAGACTTGCCAGTCTGTTCCATTATTTAAACAGGACACATACCAGCTGGGTTGAACAGTGCAGCTGGGTGTCTTTCAAGGCTCATCTGAGCTTCAGTTGCAGTGTACTTCTTGTCTTTGTCTACGTTGGGGTTGCCAGTTCACATTGGGAAGCTGAGCAGGCATCCTTTCTCTTCCATTTGCTCTGTAGAACAGCATGTGCAAGGCAGTGTCCAGTCAACACTCTAAGGCAGTTAGGATTGCTCCAGAGACAGGGGCTTGAACTGTGCAAAAAGAACCATAGGCTTAAGTAAACATGCTGGTTTCTGGAATCTGAATTCAAAAATGGATCTTTCCTGGTGTTGGAAACAAGCACAATATTCCAGGATGATGAGAAAAATGTGGTCCACATGGTGTCTTTGTTGAGTCAGTCCTCAGTGGAGGAGGGGTGACACTCTGAGGCCTCTTGGGGTATGAGAGGAAATACTAGAGAGCCCAGCTTAGCAAGGAGGGAAATTAACTCCCATGGGTCACCCAGTATGCCCATACTATTTTCTATCAGGAAGGACCTAGGCACTGGCCTACAATTATCTTATTGTGAGGACAATCCCTCACAATAAGATAATAACAAAGTTGTTCACATGGACAATGTCTCCTAATATGCCTGGATGACAGTTGGATGCCCAGTTATGGGACAATGGCTGTTGTGATTTGGAGATTTTTTTTTCATATTTGTCTTTTCAGGACACGAACTAAAACTAAGATGTATCTATACAGATGCAGCCATCCCTTTGAAAAGAAAGGTATCAATTTTTGCCCTCCAGGCTCACACTTTTTTGTGGGTAGTCAGAGAAAACACAAAATAAGGTATTGCTTATAGAATATGATGGATGGTGATAACTGGTATTTATGAGAAAGATGAGAGGGAATAGCGAATGTCAAGGAAAGGGTTGGATTTGGTTGTCTTGAGATATGCAGTTGTTTGGCAGTACACAAATGTAATTTTAAATGTCTGGACATTTATTTTCAGTCATCTGGGAGATATTCAGGTTGTGTGCATAGTAATATTCTTGTATAGTGCATTATAATTTTCTTTTTTTTTTTTTTTTTTTTTTTTTTTTAAAGATTTTATTTACTTGACAGCGAGAAACACAGCGAGAGAGGGAACACAAGCAGGGGGAGTGAGAGAGGGAGAAGCAGGCCTCCCGCCGAGCAGGGAGCCCGACGTGGGACTCGACCCCAGGTCTCCAGGATCATGACCCGAGCCGAAGGCAGTTGCTTAACCAACTGAGCCACCCAGGCATCCCGATAGTGCATTATAATTTTCAAAGCACTTTCATATCTATTATTCTATAGATTGTGCCTCTGCAATTTTCATGTATGCAAGTACTTGACTCTGTTCAGGATTGCATTGAACTCCATTACATTAACAACAGATTTAGGTGCCTTACTGGAAAAGTGCTCCTTTCCATCTGAGGAATGCTTTATGGTGAACGACATCGTCATTCTGTCAGGAAGCCAAAGAGTGAGCTGTCCTCTTGGTGGCCTGGAGGACTCTTGAGAAGCTCTGTAATGTGGAGTCTTTTTTAAAAAATTTTTAAAAGATTTTATTTAGTTATTTGACAGAGAGAGATCACAAGTAGGCAGGGAGGCAGGCAGAGAGAGAGAGGAGGAAGCAGGCTCCCTGCTGAGCAGAGAGCCCTACGCGGGCCTCGATCCCAGGACCCTGAGATCATGACCTGAGCCGAAGGCAGAGGCTTTAATCCACTGAGCCACCCAGGCACCCTGGAATGTGGAGTCTTGAACACAGCAGCATATTAGGGTTCTCCTATGTTGTCTGGGATAGGTTTCTGTGTTATGTAAGGAACAGAGAGCCCTTGCAAAAGCATCCCAGTCATATATACAGGATCACTCCACGATCATTGTCACACCCATGCTCTTAGCACCCCATCTCCAGCTCTGCTGTGCATTTAACTGTCACAGTGAAGTCACTTTGTCTAAATGAAGCTCATCCTCCTTGCTTGCAGTCTAGTTCTTCTCTTGAGTCTTCAGTCTTTGAGTATACCTTAGATGCTCCCTTTTATCCCCAACCCCCCTTCATTTAGTAATTTGCCCATTCTTCCTGTCCTTTCTTCCAGTCACCTCTGGGCCATGTCAGGACTTAAAAACTTTGAACAAAGGTCTGAATAATTACATTTCTTTCCTCTCAGGTCGCTTCAATTTCTGAAAATTCCTTGAAGCTTTTATTCCCTGTGCTCTTTGTGCTTCGCCCCTCCAGCCAATCTCCAATGAGAAGAACCAGCCCCCTTTCTATTTGTCCTCTCTCAATTGGACTCATTATCAAGTTCTTGTTCAGATGTATCCTCCTTAAAAGATAGGCTTGCCAGATAAACTACAGGACGCCCAGTTAAATGTGTACTTCAGGTAAACAAATATTTTGTTACTGTAAATATTTATCAAATATTGTATGGGATACACTTATACTAAAAAAGGCACTCATTGTTTATGTCTAATTCAAATTTAACTGGACATCCTATATTTTAGTTTGCTAAATCTGGCAACTCTACTCCAAGAAATCTTCTCTGGCTACTCTGACTGTGTAGTCCTTAGAGCTATGAAAAGCCTATAACATTTAAATGTTCTTTGTACAAGAGGGTAGAGGATAAGTGGTAAATTAAAAACTAGCACTGTTTGTAGTCTTGATTCAGGGATTCCTAAGTAAATTCCCCTTGATTCAGGGATCCCTTGATTCAGGGATTCCTACTGTGTGCCAGGCACTGTGTAAGGCAGTATGGGTGCAGATAAAGATAGTGCCTGTTCTCACTGGTGCCTGGCTTGAGCAGCAGGCCCCTCAGCACACGATTCCAGTGCAGCATTTTCATGGCCACTGTGCTTGCTATTGGGTGACTTCTTGGGAGATCGGTCTTGAAGGATGACTAGGGAGGAAGAAAGAAGGCTCAACAGAGAGAGAGAGAAATATATGCAGAGGACAGGTGAATGAGAGATTAGGATATGACCAGGAAGTTGGTAGAAGTTCCTTGTTTTTCTAGGGGAAATGTGTCTAGAAGGTAACACATGGTGTGTCTGGAGGTCTCGTTATTCAACATTTACCAGCACACCCCTGAAGATAAAGTTTGGAAGGTTGGACAAGAACCAGATCATGAAGATTTTATCTCATGATTAGAAGGCTGAGCGTTGTTGACCTGAAAGTGGTGGAGAATCATTGAAACATTTAGAGAAAGGACACACTCAAATTTATATTTAAGGAAGGAACTCAGAGAATAGGTTCAAGGGTCAAGACTGGCAGAAGGGAGACTGATTTGGTGGCAGCTACCATGGTTCAGGCTAGAGAAACCAAGGGTGTTGGGATTTGCGGGTGGACATGTTTGAGAGATGTGACGAGCATAACATCAGCAGGACCTGGGGCCAAATTGGATGTACAGGGTGATGGAGGGGGAGAAGTGAACATTTATGTCTTGGACAACCGTGGGGATGACAGAGCTATCCATCAAATTAGTGGGTATAGGAAGTTAAGCAGGTTTGAGGAGGTGAAAATTAGGAGATCTGTCTGAACGTGTTTTATCTTACACTTGGCACTTATTGTTTGTATTTTGTACTCATCTCTTCAAGTGCTTTGTTGTCTCCGTAGGTGGACTATCTGTCTATCTATCTATCTGTCTATCTATCTATTTATTTATTTATTAAAGATTTTATTTATTTGACAGAGAGAAATACAGCCAGAAAGGGAACACAAGCAGGGGGATTAAGAGACGGAGAAGCGGGGGCGCCTGGGTGGCTCAGTTGGTTGAGCAACTGCCTTCGGCTCAGGTCATGATCCCAGAGACCCGGGATCGAGTCCCACATCGGGCTCCCTGCTAGGTGGGAAGCCTGCTTCTCCCTCTCTCACTCCCCCTGCTTGTGTTCCCTTTCTGGCTATGTTTCTCTCTGTCAAATAAATAAAAAATCTT